>CM036536.1:24013768-24253768 GCA_020745685.1 Tautogolabrus adspersus
ATGGCGTGGTTCTCAAAACACCTCAAAAATGGAAAAACCACAGGTAAAATCGTAAATTGCAGTGATGGTGTTATTATTATTATTTTTTTGCCGGACTCCCTAGGTGCAGTGAAAGATATTTACAAAAGGGCCAGAAGTGCAAAAACAGTAAAGAAAACTTTTACAATATTTACAAAGCAAAGACTGCCATAAAGGCAAAAGTTCCACATTAACAAACCAAAACGCAGCACTTTCTCTTTTTCTGTTACCAGAACTAGAGTGACTTGGAAGCACCAAGCAGCCATCTTTTAAATCAGAAGCCCCTCCCACTGTCCGTTATGAATTACATTACTTTTTAACTAAAACACATTTTCTTATGAATTAAAGGATTTCAACCTTTTGAACTCGCCCCTATCCTAAACATAGATCATTTAAGCGTTGTAATCAACATTTTAATGAACACCACAATAACATTTCTGTGGAGATAATGTGAAAACAAACATTTAATCAAATTCTTCGTATCAGGTGACCACTATTGCGCGCCACATCCGCCTATTTATCATGCGGAAATGGGCCGCCTCCGTTTGGCACACAAACGGGACACAGTGGAGCACATATGCAACGCACCACACGGTAAGAGCGTTATAAAGTCATATTAATGTATGCAAGATAAAAAAAAGTGCTCTCAAGTGTGCACCCTTGGTCGCGCTATGAAAAGGAGACGGAGAGGAGGATGCTGACCGTCATGATTTCCTGGGTGATAGGAGCACTGGCAGAGAGGGAAAAGTTTGGTGTATGTGTGTGTCGGTGTGTGCACTGCCTGCAATCAGTGACGTCACAGTCCTGATTAGACCAGTTGAGAACCACTGATCCAAATGAATAAAGTTTTTGATTGCCACTCGTTGTTGACGACAGTGCTAATTCAACTACAATATTACACACACTGACATCTCTATTAAAGATGTAGAGATGGTCCAGAGAGCTCCCACCCTCTGGGACTCTCTCCCAAAAAACATTAGAGACTCCCCCACACTCACTTCCTTAAAGAAATCCCTAAAAGCTCACCTCTTCAACACTGCCTACAACCTCTCACCCCTCCTCCCTTTACATTACTTCTGTTGTATTGTTCTCGTTGTTTTTGCTTTGTTTTTGTTGTTTCCTGTCAAAGTGTCTTTGAGTATTTAGAAAAGCACTAGGCCTATATAAATCTAATTTATTATTACTATTATTATTACGAGTATCATAAAGAATGTGGTGACAGAGGTACAGTGGGTGTTTGTATTTCTTAAAAAGCCACTGTGTATTTAGATATCAGTGTTAAAGTGTGTGATTCTCAATGTTGTGTTGTTTGGGGTTTAATGTGTTTGTAATTGTGTTTGGCTGCTTCCTGCACATCTCTCTTGTAAAAGAGACGTTTAATCTAAATGGGACTTCCTGATAAAATAAAAATAAAACGATACAGTTGTATTGATAACTTAGCTACTACTAGTGACTCAAACTTTAAGTTCTTATTGCTGCAAGGCTCAAAACATACATATGGCAGTCCTTCACGGGTTTGGCATTATTTTCCTGTGGCATTTTGCTTATATTTGTTGAAATCTGCTTCGCATCCCAAAAGCCTTCAATGAGTTAGTTAATTAGAAGTTCTGTGAAAGACTCATTATAGAATTCAGTGTCTGGTGTTGCTGACCTGCTATATAATTCTGTCCGATGATTGAATCACACTCCTTGCTCAGAGTAGAAGAAGAGGAGGCTAACTTGTGAACTAGTCGAACAAAGATAGCAGAGAAATACAGTTTAATACTGTCAGTGGTGATGATGTGATGCGTCTCCTCCCCAGCACTTTGTCTTGTGGGTTAGTCCAGCAGCATTGATGATGCAGAACACGTTCATGTGTTTGGGGTGAGTGGCTTTAACATTTTCAGATTGGAAACTTTCAAAAATCTACTTTACTAATGTTTTTTTGTTACCTCACACTTACGACAGCTTTATCACTAAGAGCAGGAGAAAGATAAATAAACTCTGCTTCACACATTTCTATCAGTAATTTTGTGTTATTTGACAAATAAAACTGTCTCAGACAACATTAAACAGAACATTAAGTGTCTCTGGTGAGTGTCTACAGTTTGTAGACATGGAGCTCTAAATACTGAAGGATTATTGTCACTGTTATTTTTTGGCAGATTTAAATGGGTTTCCTTCATATTTCAAGCAGCAGCAGCAGCCAAGTTGTGTCCAAACAGAATGGGTCTTTATTCAGGAAGTGAAAGAAAAAAAAGATTGTAATCAACACCCCATTTAAATACAAAACCAACAAAAATAAAAATAAACATGATATTCATTTGCATATCAAAGAACCATTCAGTAATAATTACAATCCAAACACCTCATAAACCACTTTTTTTGTGAATCTATACACAAACTCTGATTTAGAAATTAGTCACTTTAACAATAAAATTACAAATATTTAGCTTTAAAAATAATTAAACTTCAAATAATATCTTAGCAATTAGCATTTTCAATTTATATATAGTGTATTTCCACATAAAAATACAAAATAATACCAATGACATTTAAATATGAAAAATTATTCCAAGAAATCTGCTACTATTAAATGAAACAAAAGGTGGGATAAAACAAGATGAAATGAAATAGAAATATGCATGAAAAAGTCTCTCCTTTTGTTAGCAAAACACTATCCAAAATAACTACAATCATTTACATCAGTACAAAGATATCTGGATTTAAAAATAGTTGCAATGAAAAAACGGGGTTTTATTTTTCTGACAGTAAAAAATGACACTGTGGATCAGAAATCTGCAAAATATGCAATGAAAAAAATAAATCTGCATTAAAAAGGTTTACACTGTAGTTCTTACTTTTATACAAACATTAGAAACAGTATTGCACATCACAACACAGATTCGAGGTTAGTCAGCCTTTCAAAATGTGTTATATTCAAGTTTCAGAGCATCTACGAGGACAGGCAGCCGAGGCCTCGATGCAACAGGGGAGAATCTCAAGTGTCTTCCAAGAATAGAATAAAACCTTCATGTTTCCATCCTTCAAATGAAATGTGTCATCAGTGTGTATCAAAAGAAGAAGATATCAAAAACTTTGATGTTTATGACGTGACTCTTTGTCTTCCAACAGAACTTTTGGGCGTAATTAGCACAAGAGGGGGGAGGGGAAATAAATTGTATAATAGTCCTATTTAAATAGAAAAATACAATCAAAATCAAATAGTTTTTTTTTGTCTACAAAAATAGTGAAATAAATATGATTTTCACAAAAACAAAGACACGCACAGAACAAAGTAACAGTGTTCAACATAGAAAATAGAACCTCACAATAAAACAGCACGAGTCAAGTGTTACAGGTGACGATATTCAAACATGTTCGCATCATGAGAACATAAAGCCACAGGGGGGAGGGGACGACGGGGGCTGGGCGTGTATCTCCACGCTCGGACTCCCGGTCCTCACAACATCCAGACTACATCAGAATATATTAGAACATATTGGATTCCTGCTCTACTCATACAGAATATATAGATAAATTAAGACCACTGCTTCACGCTACATCTTAAATAAGTAATCATGAAAAAATAAAAATTTAATAAATCATCTGTAGAATTATAAATAGGTGGAGGCTTCTGCACTGAAATCACTTAGGGGGGTGGATAAGAAGTAAAACAGGTGGGGGGCATATAGAAAAGTAGTGCATAATATATAATAAAAAACATACTGTAGGGCCAGTGATGGGTAAGTAGTTGACACAGACAAATTTGACTCGACTATTAAGTAAATAAGTTTCATTAAGGTTTTGTAACAGTACACTTTGACGCCTGAACATCGACACGGAGGAGCACACAGCGGGGCGTGGAGCACAAACACCACCACGACACGAGAGCGACACACGTTTACAGTACCAAACAGACGGCTTGGTCACCGTCCTCACAAAAAGATTGTCCCTAAAAAGTTTTTTTTTAGAGTAGTTCAAGGGTGAAAATCCAACAGACAAACAATAGAAAGAAAAAAAATAGTTTTATATTAAGTGTAATTGATATTGAGATCGTTCAGTAGGTGAACTCTAGTAGAGCTTTCCTGGACTTAAACAGTATGAAAGCCCGACTCCTTCAACCAGTCTTTAAAGAATAAGCAGTTCAGAGAATTGGGAATTCCTAACTCGGGGTCTATTTTGTGTGTTTGAGGTCTAAATGACTCGTTGTTACAAAACGTTCTGGGATAACTTTAGGAGATGTCTTCAACCAACAGCAGCAAAACAGACTTTAATGACAGACCAAAGTACATCCACTAAGAGGGCTCGTTTACGTCACTGACAGACTCGCATTGCTATTCTAAGTGACTAACAAAATTATGGAAATGTTCCCAACAGAGACTAAATTTTATGTTTAATAAAAAAAAGGGATCTCATGGAATGACAGCTGTCACATTGCTCACTTTAAAGCCACCAGACTTCCTTGACAAAACCAGTCATTTCAATTTGTATAACTTGATGAACTGCTGCTGCCTAAACTTGTTAGTTTGTCTGTGTTGTTGTGTGTCTTTGGTGTTTACATTGTAAGATCGGATACTACACAATAACACACTAACACGGACCAGTTGAGGCAGCAGTAGACCAGCAACTCCTGTTTATCTGAAGGCTAAAGTTACTACTTTTGTCAATGGAGTTTGGTTGATTTGAAGAGAACAATGTAGCGTCTGTTTCTGTGTTTAAAAACATTATTCAATAAAGGTCTATCTCTGAAGGGATCCTTTATATCATGCTATCAGAAACTTAGAATAGGGTGGCAAGTGGCAGAAACAGAAACTTTGAGTGGACGGACTTCAAATGGTGCATATTTGCAAGCAAGGATTCAGTTGAAGCAATTACAGCCAGTGTTACTACTGCGAGCTAAAGCAGTCTACTGGAGCAACTCCATTATTTTAAACCTTTCGCCATTTAATGCCCAACGTATGAAAAAATAGTGCCAAAGTTTTAAAACACTAGAATCTCCCTTTCCTTTTCGATCTGAGCAAGTCTTTTGTTTGTACCTGTTCAGCAGGGGGAACGCTACATCAGATTAGTCTTTGGAACTATACAGAGACAGGAAGGGTGAAGGCAGAGTCATTTTGGTGTTTGAATTCTCTACATCATCAGATGGTAACTAAACTAGAGCCTCAGTCTAAGATAAAAAACAGTCACACAGCACGGGGGACGACACAAACACAAACCACTGAACACCACTCTGCTTGTCGACAGGATTTTTTTTTTGCCATACGAGCCATCATGTTACAGAAAGATGGCGTCTGCTAAGTCTACAGTAGAACCAATATCACTTTTTTATCGTTAAGTATGTAAACGGATCAAACAACGGATAAACATCAATGCATGCAAGTTTAAATATTTCTTTTTTTTTTACTTATTTGTCCGATTTTTTCCCTCGTTGGCAATTGTTTAATACATGGTCATGCTACTCAGTAAATTTAATGTCTTCATTTTATGATCTCAGTGGTTAAATTGTTTCTCTCTCACACATCTATCCTGCATGCTATTTGTGTAGCTAACCTATTGTCTTTACATGCACCTTCCATGGTAATGGGGGCCATTAGTGGTTGAGTGCATACTGCATTTCATCTCACGTGATTTCTGGTTTATAAATGGCATTAAATATAATACCTACACAATGATTCATATATATTCATATATAGCAGCAAAGCTTCTAAAATAGCTTGTTAGGTATAAATGTTGCTGAAACCAGATTCACTGTTTTGAGGTATCACTCAATGGGTCAGTACAAGCGCAGAAATAACCCTATCATCTTTCTTTAATAATAAACCCTCTAAAAAGAAGAAAGAGCCCATGGCAACGTTAAAAAACAACCGTTTGTTTTGCGGCAGAAAATGTGTCAAATTTATGCTATTTTGTTGCTACCTTTGGTTAATGACCTGGGGCAGGCGTCAACGTTAGAGAATCAAGGTTTTCCCAGAAACAAGTGTGCACTACACGCACTGTAGGGTGGCTAGCAGCAGACAAACAGACAGACAAGCTGCCCCCATGCAAAAACATTCCCATATCTACTTCAAATCTTACATACAAAAATAATAATAATAAAAAAACCTACAAAAATCAATCTCTTTTTTTTTTTTTAAATCTCCTCTTAGAAAAGATGAAAGTACCACAAAAGAGTTGTAGAGTTGTCAGAGCCTGAGATGTGACGGGGGTTTTGGTGAAAAACTGAGGCTTGTGGTGTTTGGCTGCTACAAAAGATATATCGATATATATAGTATATGCTGTATAGTGTTACGTACTCGATTATACTGATAGCTGATAGCTTAGGAGAGCGGGAGAGGCAGAGCGATGCTCTTCCTGTTAGCCAGTGTTTCTTTTCCCTTCCCTCGGACTGTGTCTTCACCGCTGTCTTCAGTTCCAGCGGAAGTGGATCTGACGCGGGCGGTCGGCTCCCTCTTTGACCAGCGGCTTGTGAAACTCTCGTCCAGCACGGGAGTGGATGTTGGCCCAGCAGAATTCGCAGTAATACTGCAGACAGGTGACATTAGCGCAGAAAAAAGGAGCAAACTTCCCTCCGCAGCGTGCACCCTGGCATTCGTCACACAGCTGATCATCCAGGACGTAGGGCTTCACCTCCACCTGCACACACGCAAAGAGTGAACACATGAATGAGTACATACAGTAACAAATACAATGTGTGTGTGTGTGTGTGTGTGTGTGTGTTCATGAAAGGCTGATAGCAGCACAGACTGAGAGGAAAGCTGATTCAATCAGCCCTAATAAAATTTCCATTGCCATGACAACAAGCTGCTTTGTCCATGGTGATGCTGATAGCTCAGACACGCACACACACGCACACGCACACGCACACACACACACACACACACACCTTTTTTGCGATTTTAGGCATCCTTTCAACAATTTCTGTGGGAACATAATCAGCACTGGCATATTTTTCTCTAGAAAACAGCAGTCTTCCTTTGTTGTTCAAAATGCTCTTGGAAGTTTGCTTGCTTCATCAACACTGTAAAAAGACAGAGACTTCCACAGTGACCTCCTTTTCAACCCTTTTCTCTCCTAGAATCGGCTGCTGCCAGACTTTGTGTCCTGAGTCATTTTTACTCTGTCTCTTCATTCGGTCCATTTCATTGATTTGATCACAAACTGGAAGCTCTTTGTAGGCTGTATATTTGTCAGATGATGCCTGATCAAGAGGGCCAGCTAGCCACAACCATATTTGTCTCGCAGCTTTTTTCCCCTTATTATTGTTGTGTGAGAAGTCGTCATCCAGTATTGTCCTTAAACCATTCTTTATCCATCTTCAAAATATAGTTACATTTTCCAACCTAACATGTCTCACCAAGCATAACACCATCTCATGTGAAAATAAAATGGGAGAATCAAAGGGAGGGTCATTAATATAAAATACACATCCTACTTAACTTAAGGTCATATACTCAACATATACACAAACAAAACAGTGAACTTGAGTATTTTAGATGAAGGGAAGGCTGTACCCGCTTGTCAATGTCTCCGTGCTGCAGCTGGACGAATCTGGCGCTGATGGCAGCGATGTAACTCTGCTGATTGGAGAAGGCCACTCGCCCCGCCCCCTTGGGATACTTCAGTTCTGGATCTGTGTCAATTCCTGCGTAGCACACTCCGCCGTACAGACGATCCATAATCATGGCCAGCTCAACTGAACAGAGGGTTAAAAGAAAGAATGTATTTTGATGAGTGACAGGACAAAGAACAAGATGCAGAAGGAAGTAACACTAAGGAAGAAACAAGTGTTTCAAGAGTTTTGTTGTAGATCAGATTTCCAAAGGTCTGAATAAATACTTCATCCTTAAAGGTGCACTATGTAGTTTTGGTAGAGAAATGTACAGATGCTCTGGTATATGTTCATAACTCTACACACAAACTGTCCTCAGAGGAAAATTTGGTCCCTGGAAAACAGTTTGAAGATAAAATGCTACACAAGAAGTTATGATGGTGGGCCCGCAACAGTGAAACCGTAACTCTCCTGGTAGCTTTTTAGCTCCAAACTGTGTTCAAGGGACCCATTTTTTCTTTGAATAAAGTTTGTGTATTTAGTTCAGAAAATATAACAGAGAATGTATTCACTTCTCCAACTTTTCCTACCAAATCTACAGAGTGCACCTTTAAGTGATATCAAATAGCCTGAAGGGAAATAAAGTTGGTGTAATTACTTGCTCTCAGGGGGCGAGGGACGCCTCCCACAAAGATGGTCTTGCGGGGATCAAGGGGCTGAGATCCGTCCATCACAAAGTCACTGTCGCTCAGGTTCCAGGGTCGAATTTGCACCTTGAGTCAAAGACAAATTCAGCTCTAAAATCCACTCCTTTTCTTGTTTAATAATAATAATATACATAATATAATAATCACAATTCAATAACAGCGCTGAGCTGGTGCTGATGAACTCACAGGTTTATCCTTGATGGTGGGACTGGAGACACACAGGTAGAGCTTCCCATCCTCCTCCATGCAGGCTTCAATCAGAGCCTGCACAGACGTCTCCTCCTGGAACAGCAGGAACGCGTAGCCTGGAAAATAGACATATACAGGTTCAGTGTCCAGGGACCAATTTATAAAGATTCTGAATGGTACAAAAAGTTTAGGAAATTCTCCTTTGAATGAATAAATGAATGAATGAATTCATATTTTATTTTCATGTCCTACATGACCCATGATCCCACATGGAATTATTCAGACACATTAGCTGAAAATCAATCATATGTTCATGTCATTTAGCCAATATCAAAACAGCACCATTAACATGAACCCCCCCCCCAAGTAATAATACTTGAAGAGGTAAAATACAACCAATACCAACACAGGGCACAATACACATATATAAAAAACAAAATACAAAAAAAACAGAAACATGTGATACTTCTGACTCTTTAAGGCCTCCAGACTTAATTAACAAAAACAATCATTTTACCTTGAAGAACACAGGAGTTGCCGACAAACTGCTGCTTAAATCTTTTAGCTTTTGTGCTTCTCTTCGTTACAAATATTGTTTTGCATCCAGACCGAAAAAGAAATAACATCCAAGTGAGTAGTCACTCCAGAAGCTGACTCAAGTCTGGTGTTCCGTGTCGTAAAATTATTGTTTTGTCAATGGAATCAGGTTGCTTTGAATAGCTGTTTAAGGTCTATTTCTGACTGAACAAAAATGATTTTGCCTTATGAACAAAGTCTGTGTCTCTAAGCATCATCAAATGATGTCTTACTTGTTAGCATTCGAGCTTCACAGCGTCTAAGCTTATTCTAAATGAAGATTAGCTGACATTGATCAGGGAGTCTGGCTGCTTTTGACAATACCTTTGGGTGGAAAGTAGGATTTGCTCTCTGCTTTATGAGGCCAGTCCACCACCAGGTGACCGAAGCGACGAAAGCTTGAGGTTATTTCATCTGAGGAGGAAGTGCAAACAAAAGATAGATGAGGAAAAAGTGAGGAGATTTAAGGAATAGAAGAAGCAAAAAGCTAACAGAGTAATGCAAGACAGAGTGAAAGTGTTGTATTTGTCCTCACCTTCATCTATGTCAGGGGGCAAACCTCCCACAAACACCTTACGTGAGAAGCGCTCAATGCGCTCCCCGTTTTGGTGGGGGTAACAGTTGGGGGAGCCGAGGACTCCCGGGACACCCTGGTTGCCGTGGCCGTCATCAAGGAGATGGTCATCAATGGGGAAGAGCGAGGAGCGGCCTGATGGAGGGGGAAAAAAAGAGGGTTAAGACTTCAACCAATACCAGGCTTTCTCACAATCAAATACAACACACTGAAACACACATCACAAACATATCTACAACTCTCACATCACTCATATCAGCCTCTTCCTTTATGGATTTGTAAATCACTGCGATGACAAGGACACAACCAGAGGACAGGTTGCGTATGAAGTAATGTTTTTGCTTTATTACAGTTTTACACGGAGTGACTGTGAGACAAAGAACCAGATTAATGTGAGGGATCATGTGTGCTTCACTCTGAGCAGTGTGGAGCAAAAAGCAAGCGTGGAGGGGCAGGCTGTGTGGTACAAAGCGGTTAAAACATTGCCCAGCAGTATGGACGTCCAAAGTGTACAACATGAAAACAGAAAAAAGTCATACTCAATAAAGAGATTCATATTCAAAATACTCTTCAAACTGTTTTATAAATTTTGATTCTTCCCATGTAATCCACTTGTTTGTTTTTTTTAGTTAAGATCTTAGTTCTTGTTGGTTGATTCAGAATTACATGAGCGGTTTTACTACAGCACCATAACGAAGCTCCATCCTCACTAGGTCTAGTACTAGTTTTTCTTTAGCTAAAGAAGCCAAATGGTCAACTCTTGTAGTATACAATGGCACATAACTTACGGAGAGAAGAAAATGCATCTTGTATTATAATTTGTTTTTGTCTCAAATAACAATATCAAGAGAAATGAAAGAAAGTACCACTATGAAATATCAGGTATTTGAAGAAGAGCATTTTGAAGTAAGAGTATTTATAGAGACTCGAACAATATCAAATAAAGTATTCATAATTAGAAGCCTTTAGATTTCAATTAATTCACAAATTATTTGCCCATTGACATATTTTAAGTATTTTATTTCTTAATGAGTCCTGGGAGCAGAGGCTCAACAGACACAGTGATTTAAAATATAGTGACCAATCAAGAAACCGTTACATTAATGCATGACTAAATATAACACAATTGTAAAGACTTTTTGATAGCCAAAATAGTTCACTGGGCAAAATTCACACGACACATGTTGACAGACACGGCTCTTGTTTCAGACTAAAAGCTGTTTAGTTTCCATTCAAGCAATAAAGCATGCTGCCACAAGAAGCCACAAGGGAACAGGCACGTTGTAGAAAGTTTACCTCGACGTCTCCCATAGCTCCTGGCTGCATGTAGAAAAGTACAGAGTTCAAGAGTCAGCTGAGCAGACAATCTCAAAACACACACACACACACACACACACACACACACACACACACACACACACAGAGACATATACCTCAACTGACCTAAATGTGCAGAATTATCTCATAACTCCAACTGCCTATTAATCTGCTGAAATAAGCTGTATTGCATATTGAATAAAATCCTCCTGAGATCCAGAAAAGATTGATAATTTCTTCCATTATCAAATCTTATGATAGATCAAACTCTAGAAACAAACAATCAGCCTCTGTTTAGGATGTTAGGTGTAATGTAACAAACTGAAATTCACATCACAACACATAAATTAGACATTCCCCAAATCCTTTCTGATGACACATATCCTTGCATATCCTGGATAAACACAATCATTTCCCTGGTCCAAAAAGTTAACAACCATACTTAAGTTTTTCCACAAAACGTGTCAGATCTGATGGAAGCCATTTTGAAAAAACAAAAATACTCCACATTACATCACTGAAAAGCCCTGAATGTCCTCTGTCAGGGACAACAAGGCTGTTTGCAGCTGCATGTTTAGCCTTAAGAGACATGAGCAAATATTTGCCTCCAACACGGAGCTAAAAAATGAATTTCTGATTGCTGCGTCTCAGGAGGAAAACACAGACTCCAGAAACAATCAAAACATGTTGTAATCATTTGCAAATACTCTCTGACCCAGATTTCTGTTGAGGCTGTTATAGAACAAGATTTTATTTTTGTTCTCAAGTATGTCTAAAAAAAAATATGCAGAGCAACAACTGTTCCAAGTGGGACTGATAATTAACATTTTTAAAGAAGCCATGTTTGTGGTGCATTCAAAGTCCTCAGGTTACTTATACGGCAGCACAAACAATTCTCATAATGGGAGAGTCGCCACAGAACTTCAGTATGATCATCTTCATTTTGAATCAAGAAAAAGTACCACAACACATTTATGAAAAATGGCACCTAAAGGGAAATGTTTCAACCGGTGTTAATTTGTGTTTGCATATTTGGAGGTGTAAATGACTAATAGATCAAATAAGTTTTAAAATTGCTGCGTTAGATTGAGTCAGCAAATCGCCTTGGGGACAAATGCACCATTCAAAGTACATTGAAGGATCCCTGAAGTGACAGGCCTTCTTTGTTAAAGAGTTGGAGTTTTTTTTTTTAAATCATAAACATCTGTTACAACGTTCTCTTGAAGAAACCAGACCAACTTAACAAATGTCATGTCTTAACCTTGAAGAATATTAGAGTTGCTCTTCTACTGATGAATTGATCAGTAAGCCTTTGATCGATAGTATTAAACACTACTGAAGCTTTAAAAACACACCTTTTTCATAAGAAAGGTATTGTTGTGCAGTTTCGACAGTGTGTCAGAGTATGCTTGCAATTCTTGACCATTGAAAGCAAGATATTTACCATTATTGGGGTTCCTAGTACTTGTTTTTATTGTTGCGGTGGTACTGAAACAGGTATTGATATCGTTTGATCTGAGCTAGTTCCATATCAAAATTAAAATCCACAACCATCACTATAATTACACTAAAAATCTTACCAATCAAAGCAACAGTAGATAATCAACTCCCAGGTTCTGCAACCTAAAAAATACCGTTATGAAGTCTGGTGGCTTTTAAAGGAGCAAAGTACCTTCAATTAAAGTTTTCCTAATTAAACTGAAGCAAAAAAGGTCTATCTCTGGAGGGATCCTGTCAGACACTTAGACTAACAATCTGAACCTGTCAGTGACAAAAACCCAAGAACTTTTCGTTGACTTAAATGGATTCATTGTATTGCCCCCAAGGATTGCATTGCAGCTTTTAGAGCCTGCGCCATGACTGCAGGTTGAGGCAAGCTACTGGAGCAAATCTTCAACTTTTTGTAAAAATAAATAAATTAACATCCCAAAATATGTCACTTTAAAAAAAAAAAGGGCCCAGGTCAACAAGTACAATTCCCTTCATTGCAAATATATTATGTAGATTTGTTAAAAAATGTTTGAAAGCAGATTAACAGAAGCACGCGTCACCTTGTGTGACCCCTTTGTGCAACTGTGAGTCTGCTGAGTGTGTCTAACGAAGCTAAAGATTAACAGAGGAAGCATCATGAGAACAGTTCTCCTCATGCTTCCATTGTTCCTCTGAGAACAAACTAAAAATGTTCATCAAAACAGCTGCATGACGGAAACGCTGATAATCTGCAACAGGGGGGAGATGATGCTGAGAGATAATTACCATTGAGCATGAGCAGGCCGTCAGCCCCGGGGTTAGGGCATCCCACACGGCCTGACATGAGAGATAGACACACACGCACACACACACACGCACACGCACACACACACACACACACAAAGGGATGAGACACAGAGCAGATGGAGAGGACGTGGCGAGGCCAGTGTGTGTACATGGGAGCACAAATACACACACAAACAAACACAAGTACACACACACACACACACACACATACATAAAACCACAGTTCCTGTCTGTGAATGTGTGTCTGCAGCCTTCTCACATGTCTGCAAGGAAACAAAGCTCTACTTATCCCTGATGATGATTTCTGTGCGTACACACAGGAGACTCCGTATAATGAAACGCTTTTTTCCATCAACAGTTGAAAGAAAAGCGATAGTTTCTTTCTCAGCTCGAAGAATCGGACTCTGAAAGGTTGTGATTTGTGATCGTGTGAGAATTGGAAGTAGGGGCTAAATGTCAAGAGATCACATGTTTATTACATAAAGGTTAAGTTGACTTCAGGTTATTCAAACCTGCAATACTACACTTAAACATTTACAATTTCACACCAAACATTTTTTAGCTAAAGTGATTAAAACAGTCATCAGTTGCTTCCCGATTTCAATCATTATGAAAATGGTAATGTTTTTTTAGTGTATTTTAAAATGGGCTTGTACCAGGGACAAACGTTTCAAAGTGTTGTGTTGGGACTATAATTCAATTTATGATCGTAATGCTTGTAAAGAGAAACAGTTCAGACATTTTCCTGGAATCAGTGGGCTGTTAAATCAGCTTTTCGATCACTGAAAAGAGAAGACCTCTGCATGTATTTTTGCTCCTTGTTAACCTTAAAAACTATGAAGACAGAAAGTTACTGAATTAAAAATCAAAGTATGCTAACACCAGCATCACCTCAGCTCCCAGCCCCTGCTGTTGTCACAGAGCTTCAGAGAAACACTGATATTTAACATGAATTTAGTGTCTCCACTGGTTGTAATAGACATTGGCACATAGTTGTGCACTTAGAGCCTCCAGAATTTGAAAGAACATACTTTGTAGATAAACAGAATGCAAAAGGCAGCTGCTATCTTCAGATTCTTACATCGGTATACTGCCATTCTTCAACCAACAACCTCATCATGCTCCTTATTAACAAATCAGGCTGTGATGTTTATTCATTCAAATATAAATTATCTCAGGTTTCCAGTGAAGTTTCCATGACTTCTTGCATAGTGCTTCAATGCCTGACGACAACAGTGCAGATATGGGTTACTTTTGGAAACATAAATACTGGATACATTTATTCCTTTTAACACGTCTTTGTGCCTTGATAATAGACATGCAACTTTTTATATGCACAAATGTTACAGCCTACATGTTTTTAAGTGTACAAATTACACAATGCCATGGCAGACTAGACTCAACTGTCTTAATTCTCACAATGACATTTTAAAATATGATATTCTAAGATGATAACAACCTTAATTAAGAAACCGGTGTGTTCTACGTTTTATACGAGTCTGTATGTCACCTTTCAGCACTATTTTTTTTCTATTTTAAGCTTCTGTGATTTGGAGTTCTGCTGCTGAAAATACTGTTTTGTTAGCTGCGGCGTTGCTATAAATGGCCGTGCACACCCCTGCACGGCCTTCTTCCCTCTCGTCTCTTGGCTGTCATGCCCAGTGTGTAAAAGTGTGATCACATCTAAAATTAGTCCAGAGCCCCCCTCTCTCTGCTGTGCACACTGGTCCATGTCCTCTCCATCTGCTTGGGTAGGAAAAACAAAAAAACCTGCCCGAAAAAGGAGGGCGCACTTAGAGCTCCGAGGTCTGAGAACCTTAATGGAGACTTGAAAAAATACTGTGGTTATTTGTTTGTTTGAAATTCATGGTGTGTGTGTGTTGTTATTTCTGGATCATATTTTAATGTGGAAATGTAGCTGCCTGTCTGTGAGGCTGTAAATGAGCTACAAGCAGCCGTCTCTCAACGGGGAGGGGGAGAGCGGTGCAGTTATTTGACACTGCTCCTCTGATGTCCAGCAGCTGAGCCCAGGAGGCCGGGACAGTGTCACACTACAGCGCACCCTCTGCCCACAGCTGCCAAAACCCTAATGGATTATTTAAAAGAAACCCAGGTGTATTTATATCTCTTTAAGTTTAAAAAAATCCAGGTAATGTAATGTGCTAATGTAATGATCCTCCAGGAAACGCAGTCACAAATGACACACATTTGCAGCAATGATAATTTCCTTCTGTCTCCCCTCAGCTCTGTGTTGTCTTGAGGTTAAGTAGCGTCAGGATCAGAGCTGTAAATGTGCAGCTGGTGGCAGAAGTATTAAGCTCTCAGCAGGGAGAAAATAAGCTGGTGTGTGGAAAAACAACACAGCTCTGTCACTTCCCTGCACCGATGTCAGGAAACTAAAGCGAACACGATCGCCTCTCTTCGACCCCCCCCGCGGACGTAGATAGAAAGGGAAAGGCCGTCTTACCTTTCATCGGATCCTGCTCGGCTCGCATGATGTCGATCAGAGAGCTCTCCAGGGAGTGCATGTTCAGACTGTCGTACATTCTGGGCCGGTCCTGAAAAACACAGAGGATTTTATATCATTAGGAGTCAGAGCGGAGAAAACAAATCATGATGCACGTCTGATTCCGCACGTTTCTCACACACTTCAGTGATCTGGCTTATACATAACAAAGCTCCTGAAGTGTGGGTATTTGGCTTAACATGTAAGAGATTATGGAGTATGAGTAGCTCACGCGTGGATTAACATTCTTTCCATATTTATGCACTTTATGAGTCTGGAGGTATATTTGTGAGGCGCCTATAGAGCTGATTCTGGGAAAGATCTGGGGACTTTTTCCCAGCGTGAGACAGGGAACAGAAAACATAAAAAGGAGCTGAAGAGACAAGATGGAGGTTATTAGATCATCAGGTGATCAGTGAGATAGTTCTTACTTTCATTTCAGAAATAATGCAAAGGCTCCACTGCTCCTTACCCAACAAGATCCTGAACAGCTTGTTCTCCCATTGATCTCAAGGATATTATAACACTGTAATGCTATTTTCCCCGGTCTTTTAAAACAATCCATTCATAAATTTCAGCTGTATCACAACTCACCTTTTCACAAGAAGAAAAGAGAAACTATATCCATTTTTGCATATGAAAACAGCAAAATCAGGTCCTGACATTGTCCAGACTCGCCCTTTCA
The DNA here is from genome assembly GCA_020745685.1 of Tautogolabrus adspersus. Taxonomy (NCBI): domain Eukaryota; kingdom Metazoa; phylum Chordata; class Actinopteri; order Labriformes; family Labridae; genus Tautogolabrus; species Tautogolabrus adspersus. The sequence goes on from CM036536.1 coordinate 24,030,149, forward strand.
AACATGCAATCACCTGCACAGTCTAAATTACACACAAATATTGACAATGATTCCATACAGAAGCATTGCCGAAGTTTCTTTGCATATTAGACAGTGTGCAGAAGTTTGTCGGCAATTTATAGTAGTTAGAAACTAGAAATAATAATGGGTGCATAAGACTTCTATTTCTGCTTCCAGGTTATCCAATCAGGTATTGATATCGTCTGTACCAGAATCATTTCAAAGTAGAAAAATTCTGGTATCATTACAACCCTACTCTGCCCTAATGGTGACCGTTTTTGTGTTGATATCACAACACCTATAGGGAGGTGTGAACATTACAAAAGAACGAGTAGAAAACAACATGAAGGAACCTGGGCTATCAAAATGGAGTATGAACCACGTCATCGATCTGGACATTTTACTGTACCTGCTGTGTTCATGTTTATTTTTTCTTCATACTAGGGGGCTGGCAGGGTAAAGAATGTTTCACGTCTTGGCCCAACAGATTTTGACTTTTGCATTTTCAAATGCAACCCCTCCGGGTAAAGTCAGGACATATTCAGAAGTTCAGTTCGTGTGTAGAGAGGGGCTTATATCAACGCCTTTGAGCCAACCCGCACTGACTCCCAGGCTCTTTTAGATGTGATTTTAAACATCACATTACACAATTCACGATTCAAGCTTTTATTGGCAGGATTATTGTACTAGTTTACAAGGCGCTTAATGGTTTAGTGGGAACGACCTACATTGGCATTTCTTTGTTGTATAATCCATCAGCTGGTTTTCTACATACAAACTCTTTGAACTCATTTAACATGGCTGTAAGCAATGCAAACTGTGTGACCATGTTATGATGTCCCTGTTCTTTTGTGTCAGTCTAATCTTTACTTGTTTTATTATTCAGTGCATTTAGCTTTGCTTGCTGTTTGACGTCTGTTTTATCATGCAGTATTTGCATTTGTTTCAATTAGCTCATTTTGTTTTATTCTCCTGTTTCTTTTCATTATTGCATCTCGAGATACTCCCCATTTAAAAGCTCTTATATAAATATTTCACCGATAGCCAGCAATAAATAACTTTTGACGAGCATTAGGAGTCTAAGCAGCGATAGGGCAGTGTTAAGGTCAAGTTTTCTTCATTCATCTGTTAGTTAGGTACAATAGTGATAGTGTTCGTATGGATAATGACAAGCTGTGTTGTCTGTGTGAATCTATGCAGCAAGCTGAGAGCAGTGAACGCCAACAGGATCAATACGCTCATCAGGACGGCCGGCTCTGTCCGGTGCTCTGACTGTAACCTCCTCCATGATGTGCACATCCAGCACACACAGCACTAACGCACTAACCTTCTACTATTATCACAAATACCGAAGGACCACCACAGTAAACCCTTCTTTTCTGAAGGGACCAAACTTTAAAACTCACTTTCCTCATGAAGCATGATGGACAACAACCACATGCAGACCTGACAGAGCTGCAGCCTCATTCATTTTACAATCCCACAATTTATATTCTCTCTCTCTTTCTCTGGATTACTGTGGCTTTCTAGCTACTATTTGGGTCATAATGTACATCAGTGGTTCTCAACTGGTGGGTCGGGACCCAATAGTTGGTCGCGGAGCCGTTGGCCGTCGCAAATGTATGCCTGGAAAAAAATTGTGTCAAAAAGTGCTTTTTAAACATGTTTGTTCTGCTCCGTTACTTGGTTCAGTCAGACGTTGTGTACCATCTGAGGTTCATTGAATATATCTGATTGGTTGAAAATTATCAGACATTTGGGTTGCGATATTTCATGGTGAAGTTGATGGTGGCTCATGAGGCTGGTGGGTTATGCTTTATATTTGCATTCTTCAGTACTTGTTCTCTTTCCTATAACGTTTGGCTATTGCTGCACAACAATTTCCCTCTGCATGAATTAAATGTATCTTATCGCTTATTAGTTGGCTTTGCATGACTCACGGCTTAAATTGGGAATGAAAAGTATCACTATCCATGTTACAGCACGAGACATAAAGCTCTTTATATTTAACAGATTCATATTTATTTTCAAATCTTGAGGCAGGTCAGATTTTCAATTGGCGTGAATCATTTCAAGCTGGTTTCAAGTTGAACCTTTTCTCTCATTAGCAGGTCAGTCAGAGGTTCTACCCAATCAGGAGGGACATGTGTTAAAGCGCTGTAGTACCTTTAAATAACACAACACAACTTACCACCCTCTCTGTTTACATAAACATTTGCTTCTTTAGTGACTTCTGAAAGGGCCCCTTGCCTTTACACACAATGCATTCAAAACATTAACATAATTACAATTGCAGGGGTGTTAACTTAGAAATGGCTCATGTAGCCTCAAACAGAAATAAGGAGCAGTGTACGGAGGTTAGGGACATGCTATAAGAAGTGTGCTCTGTTTGGCTTCTGTTTCAGAATCGAACAACAGATTTCCCAGAATAAGTGTGTAATAGTCTAATTTAAGGTGTATGTCAGAAATTTACCAATCAGCAGAAACGTATAAATAATCTGAGATGTAATGAAAAGGAAGTACGCTTGCACATCAAACAACAGTGTTCAATGCACAACTGTTTCTCTACTTAAAGTTTTGCAAACAGGGCTGTAGGACACATGGGGGCTGATCAATATCCTCTTTCAGTGTTTCAGGGTAACACGTGCATTAACGCTGAAATGATTGATGTTTAATTCCAAGAAAGTTAGAGTAACCACACAGGCACTAAAATTCACTAAAATTCAGAATGACCCTCTCCTCTCCTCTCCTCTCCTCTCCTCTCCTCTCCTCTACTCGGTCCACCTCAGTGTGATGTGAAACACATGACACAGCAGAGATGTGTCACTGACTGCCAAACATTGAACAGAAAGGAAGGAAGGGAAAGAGCAGGAATCTGAAAAATTCTCAGCAATAACGCTGTTTATGGAAATTAACAATCCACGGAGTCTGACCTGTTTCCTGGAATAGGAAGCTCTGTACTTCTTGGCACTGATATCACAAATAATTTGAGCTCATAGTAACAGTAAAAGCATGTGATGACACCATTTTATCATGACTGTAGTCTGAATGAGTCACAGTGATGAAAATCATTTCTGTTATTAAAGTGTTCTGTTTATTCTAACAATGATTATATGTGTTTATTATAAGTCCACACAAAATAAATGAACCATGTTTGTAGTTTTATGACTTTGTCCTGTGTTATAAACCGTTCTCTAACAGTCATTGGATTTCTTATCTGACAAAAGTGAGAGCCTCAATCATTCTGCCTCACCAGTCTTACTGAATGTTTTTATGAGAATTAAAACCAACAACTATTACAGTATTCAGATAGAAGTATGTGATCAAATGGTCACAGGTGTTCTGTATATGTTGTATATTACTATGTATGATTCAAAACATGTAATGAGAAATGCCTTAAGGTGGATGCAGTTCTTCTTAACTTCCATGACCGTACCTTAACAATAATTCAAAATTCTGACTCACAGGATGTAAACCATAGCCCACCTATTTAAGATGGAATTATTCTCCACTTCCAGTTATTAGTCTTTGAAAAACCCTAATGCCAAAGCGAACAACAATCCGTTAAAAGCTTGCGGCCTCCATGATGCAAAAGGCAAGCTCCGACACAGATTTAGATCGAGCACTAAGGCAGCCTTAATTATTCAATCCTTCAGTCGTTTACCCCTTTTGTGTCTTTTGTGGTGTTTAACTATTGCAGGGAATGTAAAATGGACTATACAGGAGAATTGGACATAGGCACGGTGTCCTACACTGGTTTGTGGACTTCCATTTTAAGCCTTGAGTTTGACCTTTTCTCAGATGTTACTTTCATTTTGATCTTTTGGAGTCAGAAGTGAACATTTGGAAAGCGATGTGTTACGATATGCAAAATAATCAGCTTAGGCTGTTGGCAAGGTGCATCCTTGACTTTTTAAAGGATTACATAAACCCAGAGTGTTTTGGTTTCTTGTAGTGAATTATGATGGGTTTGTTCAGATCATTCTGCAGCGCTGGTATGATGAGAGGCAGGTTCAGCTATGTGAGACAAAGGTTTTACTGACAGGCTCTTTTAGTTTACTGACGGTTTGTTGCATTCAATTAATTTCTTAAAAATCAAATAAACAACAAAGAGATCCAAAGTTTATATCAGACATCGCTACAACACACAGGGATCACTAAGGAAAATAGTCTGTGCTAAAAAATTGTTGATCCAAATTATAAAATCCATCGGAAATTCTGTTGTTGGCAATAAAACAAAAGGTATTGGTGACGTCAAAACATGACCAAATAGGGACCGTCTAGACCCGACTGTTACTTCATGTATTATATAATGAGTAAGTAATGAGCACTGGTATATCTCTCTGACAGGTGCAAAGACACACTCATTTGGTATAAAATAGATTTACCTTTGGTTCTGTATAAAGGAGCCTTGGATGCTGAATCTAACCTACAAGATGTTTGCTTCTTGAAGTGAAAGCAGCCCAGCCCCCACTTTGTTACACCTTTAGTAAAGCCTGCAGAGCAAATCAGCTCAAACTCCCCCCATCTGTTTGAAATGCTAACCACAGCTGGCACTTTTATGTTAATTTACATCTTAAAATGCAGAATCCTTTACTCTCAGTTTCTCTGTGGATAGAAAGAAAGCCCTCACAGTTTCTCTCACACACCGACTTTCCACCATTCCCTTTGTTCAATATCTTATTCACATGGTTGTTTATGCCTCTGTTCCTGGTTATTTCCCACCTTTCAAGTTTCTGATTCACACACTGTACCTGCTTATAAACAAACATGCATGATTATCTGCTTCACCAAACAATGCAGTAAAAAACCCAAAACATTTACCTGCAGGGGCAACAAGGTGTTGCTGTTGCTGTCTGTGCGAAACATGTTCTCCTCAAGCCAAGACTTAGGCCCCAGTGATCCTGCAGAGCGTGGGAACTTGGGAGGAGCAATGACGTTGCCCGAGAAGGGCTTCTTCAGGGGGGAGACGTGACTCACCGAGCCAGGTACACCCATGCCACTCCCTCTGCGGTGGTCCCGGCCCCAGGACATCCCCCCGGAGCCCCAGCCGTTCCCCTGGTGACCGCCCCATGGAGAGGGCTTCACCATTGGCTGCAGAGGACAGAGGGAGGGGAAATATGGAAGGTTAAATAACGGCCATGTTTAATCTTATTCTTAATATTTAATACCTATATCATATTATTTTCATTTCATCCTATCCTTCCTTTTCTCACACAGCCCAGCTTGATCTGCTCCTGCAGTGGGGGGTGGATAAGAAGATTTAGGGCTTTAAGACTATAATACTAAGTATCCCGTGTGCTGCGACACCACCAGTGTAAGTTACACACATTCTCCCTCTAACTGGACCTTGTGTCCACTCTTAGGCATATCATACATTGAATCACATCAGGCTTATTCTTGCGTGTTTTCACGTGAAAATCTTACACAGAGGACAATCCACTTTCTGTTTCTCACACGCTCAAAATCGTATGTGACCTAAATTCCCCTTTTCTTTCAATGAACCACAGCCACAAGCGTTTCATGGCCACACAATAGAAAACGGAGAGCTTATTTAAAATTGTTGAGAATATGACAGATGTTCAGAATAAAGCCAACGTTTTTGTGTTACTAACAGGTATAGGTGAAAACTACAGAGGACGGTTTATTTTGAATTAATTTTGACATCCAAAGACTTAAAAATCCTTCTCCTGATTATTTTTTTATTTTGAAAGTTCAACTTTATTCTGCACGTTTTGACTTTATTCTAAAAAAGATTCATTGAAAAAAATGTTCCTTTTATGGTTTTGTAGGCCAGACTTTTTCACTTTTCCATAAACTATTGATGGTGGTAAGACGGAAAAATACATTATCTGAAAAAATAAATTGCAAGCATTGTCAAATGAAGTGGCTACTGCAGATGAATTCAAGAAATGGTTGTTTTAGTTTAAAATACTGAATACTGCATAGAAAAAGCATTTTGAAATAACACAATATACTATCATTTAAAAATGCAGCATGAGCTAAACTAGGTGTCATAAAATAATTCTACTTTTAATGTTATGATCTTTTGCTTCAATTAAAATATGTTCTCCTCCAAAAAGGTGCACATATGGCATACCTTGGCTTCTGTAAAAGATTTTTTGAAGTTTGATCCTGTTTTTTTGTGTAGATTGTGTTGCTGGATTTCTCCTCTCACACTGAACCAAAATAACCCTGCACTTTGCAATAATATTTGAATTAAAAACATTTCAATGATATCAGTTCCTCTCATTTTTGGGTTGTTTATTTATATAGCTCTCACAATCAAACTACAGGGTTAAAGGTCATTGAAACAACGACACCACTGATGCCCTTTAAGGCACACCCAGCCACACACACACTTGCATACACACCCTGTATGCAAATCACCTGAGAAACCTGAAGCTACTGACACGTCAGCTCCAAGACTACCGCACCTTCACAACCTTTATGTGCTCTGCCACTGCTACAGCTGGTTAAACCCCTAAAAAAAGAGGTTCTCCAGGCTTTTTATTACTGTATTTTACCACTTTAAAATACAAATATAGTACCCTCTGATCAGCTTTGTTCTCCCTGCCAATACACCTGGGCAGGGGTCTGAACGAGCACCAAAACAAGCTCCCTAATAACCATTTTTGTAGGCCCTTGTTTTAATTCATTTATATTTATTTCTAGCCTACATGTTTCAGCTGCATTGCTTCTGCTCTTTAAACAGAAATACATTTTCTTAATTTACCTTTGTCATTCAATATCTAAACTGCACCTTTAACATCAAAATGTATGTAACTGTAAGTCGTTCCACAGTCAGCTGATAATTGCCTTGTAAATAAGAAATTCAGGTGTAACATTTGTTAAAAAAATGTTTAATTGATCATATTATAATCAATTCTTGAATTGTGTACGGCTGATATTGATCAAATTCACAAATTCAAATAATCTCCATTACCCCCTGCAGTTCTCCTAGGAACCTCCTGGAGTGCTTATACTCCCATTTGAGAAACACTGCCCTCACAGTCTGCAAACCCATAACAAACACACACTCACAAAGCCAAGATACTGGATGTTCTCATTTCAACCAAATAAGAAGCCTCCATTTAGGACAGCAGACCCTGCGAGCCTTTGTGTTCCCACTGAATGAACCACAAGACAGGGATGGTCTGGAGTCATGTGACCACATCCCACTGCTGCTTCAGGAGAGAACAACGGCAAGATTCACTGATGCTCCCTTATTCACCCCCTCCTCCTTTCCCCATCCTCAAATGAAAGGATTCTGTTCTCGAATGTATGACGAATGGATCATAAAAATGAGATTATTTATTTTTCAAAGATTAGGGAACATAATGTACAAAAACATACAACGCTCTAAAGGCTGTGGGTTATTTGCAGACGCTCCCTAACCTGAGAACACCTCACTTGTGGCCTTCACTGAAAATGAAGGATGAATGAAAACCTCTCCTCATTCAAACATGAGCTGTGTTTGCCCGGGGCCTTCTTGCTGACTCCTAACAGATCAATAAGAGCTGAGAGCTCCTGTCAGCTTCATGTGATGCAGCCCTGCAGCAGCAGCTCACCTGATGTTGGTTGTAGTTGTTCCTTTGCTGCAGGAAGGCTCCCTGCTGGGGGTGCATCTGCGGACTGACCGGGGACCTGCGGCTCTGCGGCTGCTGAGGGACGTTGATCTGTGGCGAGAAAGGACCGCTGAAGCCCTGCACGTTAATCCCGGCGCACGGATTAGCTGACACCGGCGAAAAACTCTGGAAGAAGGCCGGGTTGATGGAGGAGGGGATACCTGGGTAAAAGCTGTTATCAGAGTCGGTGTTGGGCATCTGGTTGATGGTGTTGGCGTGGATGGGGTTGATGGGTGCGGGAGGGGGTGAGGAGCTGGTCTGGACGGACCAGGGGGTGCCGAACCCAGGGAGGGAAGGTGAGGAAGAGCCGCCTACGCCGCTGGTCTGCAGCTCATGGGTGGGGAGGTTCGGGAAGGCGGCGCTGAGACCTCCGGACAACATGTTGCCGGCGCTGCTGCCATTGCCATTGATATGGTGGGCGATGGGGGAGTCCATCTGGAGCCTGTTTGAATTTACGGAAGTGGGCGATGGCGACGCAGCATCAGCTTCACTCTCCTCCGTTGGAGAACCGCGGGGGTCGGCAGCGCGCTGCTCTGGCAGGTGACTTAAGTGTCCCGGGGGTAGGGGGGTCTGTGAGGGGCTAAAGTCGATGTGCTGACTGAACTGCTGATGTATTTTTCGGTTGTGCTGAAGGTCACAGGGAGGCTGCGTTGGGATAAAACGCTCTGGGTTGAATTCTGTATAGGCTTCCTCCTGGTTCTGGTTATAATCCGGACTGAATGAGCTCAGCTGGCAGCTCTGCCTGTCGCTCTGGCTCGGTTGGTTTCTGGATTTGCTGACCGTGCTGCTGTTGCTGTCCTTTTCGTCGGTTGACGGGGGTAATTGCGTGGTTGTCACCCCCACAAGCTCATCCTGCATGTTTTGCTGATGCGCAGCAGCTGACAGGAACAGCACGGACGCGGCGACGCTGCTGAAGGGCGAACTGGGGCGAAGTAAACCGACAAGACGAGGCGTTGGATCCGTCTGCCGGTCAATCGATACCGAAATCTGCTTTTTAAATAAAGCTACTACATGGATTTAAAAATAAATAAAACCACCATTTCTTTAAAAGCAGAATCTCAATGAAAAGGCTTCAGGTATAGCGGCAGAGAGGAGGGGGTCTGGCCTGTGCGGATAGTCGGCTCGTTCTGGTCCTAATCTCGCTTTTCCTCGGTGATATTTTCATCTATCTAAAGACCGAGCTATTTCGGCCTTGCTGTAGGCTAGCCTAGCCTGTGCGGTCCATTCCTGTACGACCGTGCTACCCCCTCCTCCGGTTACCGGCTGTGCTGCTGCGGCAGAGGATTAAAGATCCCTGACTGAATCTACGTCACCGCCGCATCACGCCTCGTTGCACCCGCCTCCAGCCTCGAGCCCGAGCTGCAAAGAGGACCGCATTGTTTACGTCATTTTTTCATTATTCATAAAGTGCAGTAGGCCTACACCCTCTTCACAGAGCGCCGGGAAGTAGCCTACACTAAACCGTGCGTCTAATGACGGAGAAATAGTTCATTGACAATCCTGCAGAGGGTCTGTTTCTCTGTAATGAGTTTGTAATGACACTTGAGGTACATCAGCACAATTTGTAGAGCTACGATGTAGCTAAAAGTCGGTTATTGTTTTTTCAGGTTCATATTATTTTTCATTTCATGTAAAGTAAGTTCATTTTGATTAAAAGTATATATTTTCTGCAAACCCAAAAACTACTTTTGGTTTTATAAATTTGTACCTAGATAAATTAAATGTTTTTCACTAAGAGCAGAATGAAAAGATATTAGAACTTGCCAAACCCCATTATGAGGAGACTAACGTCATTTTGGACAAAATATTTCCATCAAACTTTAACGAAACCAGACTTCACAGTTTGGAGCACTTTGTCTCTGCCTGCACTGAATCAGTATTCAGTCCACAACCATTGTTCGTGCGTCTATGCGCCAGCGTCATTTTACGCACGGACGCCAGCAGCTAAATTTAGTTTTCCTTGTCAGCGCGAGTCAGGAGAGATGAATCTTCATCTCCTGTTCTGGTTTTAGAGCTGACAAGCAACCCAGCCATATGATCAGCCTCATAAATGCCCCCCACAAGCAGCACTAATACATGGCTACTGGCAAAATGATAGTTTAGTGTTTATGGGAAAGAGTCTCTGAGTTTGTGTGTGTTCTGAGGAGTCACCATCTGACTGTTTTGAAGACTAAAGAGTGAAAGTACACAAAGTTTGGCTGACTGTTCCCAACATAACTTTTTATACAGAAAAAGTCTCTGCTGGGATTTGGGAAGATAAGTCAAACTTTAGTTTCACTGTGTTGTTTATCCCCCGAAAAAAGACCAATTAAAGTTGCATTGATAGAATATGCAACTATTTAAGATATACATATTCACCCAAGTACTCTCTTATTAGAATGCATATAAATAACCTATTGATACTATATTCAGAAGGATCAGTGTGAGGCTTAAACTGTGAAGTTATGTCTAAAAGTGCATTTATTTAATCGAAGGATTTGACTGAATACGTCTGATCACATCTACTTGAGTACTAAGTAAATGCTTTTGTGTTGACAGTCCAACGTCGTTTGGGTTCACCAGGTGAATATGCAAATGGATAGAAAGACATGGGATGGGCAGGCACAAGGAAAGGTTATTGGTTTTTAACCAGAAAGTGAGAGAGGCTGCAGCACCATTGTTCTTTGTTAATGTGCCACAAATGCTAAATTAAAGCTCAAGAACTGCCTTGAAAATTGACGTTTTTTTCTCCTTGGTGCATGATTGGCCTTTGAATTCTGTGTGTGTTTTGATTTTTATGACTTGATTTGAGGACATAATACTTCTAAAACCATTCTCCACTCTGTCTTCTACTGATTTTTAGTGTTAAAACAACATAATGGCAGCTTCGTCACAGCGGCCATCAGTGAGACGAACAAGAAATAATACAGCAGTAATGCTTTGGGAGAAAGTTTAGTATATCTAGCGATTATTTATTGATCTGCACATTTCATCTTGTCTTTCCTTTATCTTGTTTTACTGATAGGTCATTTCTATCTTGTTTACTTATCATGTTTTACTTGATTCATGGGCTAGTCTGATTATTATCTTATTTTTATTTGTCTTATTCTCACTGATGGGTTACTTTATCTTGTTTAAATACTGATGGATCATTTCCATCTTGTTTTTACTTACCATGTGTTACTGATTGATGGTATAGTCTTTAGGGCTATTTTATTATGTTTTTACTATTCACTTTTCACTATTCACTTTGTATTGAGCACTGTTGTCACTTTATCATGTTGTGTCATTTGTATGTAAAAGGAGGCCGACTCACTCACTGTAAACCAAATCTACCTACAGGTACAATTAAAGTTGCCTTACCTTACCTTAATTACTTATAACTGGAGAGTAAAGAAGCTGTACATGAACCATCATCTAAATATGCCCTGCTCAGTACTGTTATATACTAACACCTTATAAGGTTCATACTGAGCAAAGACTAATAAGATCATTATTTATGTACAAAAACGTCCTGACTTTCTTTCCATAGAACATCGTTACAAGGTTATTGAGGGAAAACTCTTAGTTTATGCCCTAGTTGATGTTAAACTTGTTGTAAAGTAAAGTATGTAAAGTAAATGCTGTGTTTACTTTCTGTGTTTGACTTGCATGTGCAGATATATGACATTTAAAACACAGTGTAATACATTTACACAAGGTGGAACATTTAAGACCATCAAAACAGATCATAAGACAAATAAGAAACAGATGCAATGGAGCTACGTTAGAGAAAAACTTAATTTTCACAAGTAACTAGCTAAATGTGATTCTTTAGAAAAACTGTTAGATTAGATTCTATTGCGTTGGTCCAAAGCATTAATAAACACTTACATGTTGTACATAGACAGGGGTCACTTCACTAGATTGAAGCTAAATAATTCTCCATAGTCTCTAGTGAAGTAATTGGATGAAAAGGTTTCTTTCCTCATGGATATATCCCTGCATCTTGTTGGGATAGTATTGAGTCAAAGTAATGTTGTGAAAAACAGAAAATCTGTCAAAGATTATGAAAGCAATCGTGAACATAAATAAAAGGATCATACCGTCTTAATTGTGTGACTTTGGTGCAATTACTTATTTGTTATAAATAGACACAGATCGCTTCTTAGGATGGGAGGTGAATAAGTCACCACATGCGGTATGTGTGAGTGAATGTGCTTTCTAATGAGGAAGACAGATACCAGAGTAGCTCTGTAATGTGCATGATCAACCTACCATCTGCTCTCTGTTAATGATGAGGGCTTATCTCAGCGCTAACTGCTCACAGCTTTCCGCCCTGCATTGTCACCTAAACAATGCTCTAATTTTAAATCATCGCACCCTATACACAAGCAAAAGCACCTATATAACCCCACCTTAAACTCAGAGGATATTTTTAGACTGCATGTCATAAAGTTTGTTGTTGTGACCTCTGGGAGTCTGCCAAGTGTGTTCAAAGGAAGGTTTTGATCACATTTCACAATCGTTGTTACATTCATAAGGGCGACAAAATATTTCCTGCAAAAGTTTAGTTTCTTAAGGTTTTAACGTGACACAAACCTCATGGATAATATTAATTTGTCTTCAATCTCTGACATTTGGATTTATTTATCACTTGAGCTGTTGTGGAAAGTAAGAAGACACCCACTCCCCTCAGAAATTCCCCATCACAAGGTCCCAGATGGGACAGTCCCACCACCAGTGAGGGGGCAGGTGTGGTGGCCGGGGACAGTGCTGCAGAGCACCAGTGATTAGCCAGGCCTGGTGAGTGCTGGAGGGAGTTAAATGGGGCAGGCTGCCAGCTGCTGGTGTCTGATGATGATGATGAGGGGCTGGGGGAGGGGGTCAGTTGGTAGAGGCGGGGGTGGTGTTAAGAGGAGATGGGAGGGGGTCTATTCTGTGACTCCCAGCTGCCCTGTCACATACAGAAGGTGACACATCAATCCAAAAGTCTAAACTGAGGAAAGTTCTGCACACTACCTCAAAATGTCTCTCCTCGCAAGCAAACTGGAGCATATCGTACATAAATATAAACTTGTGTGAGTGATGTGGGTCGTCGCGTATGATACGGCTCTATGTGCTGACTCGTTTCCATGAAAGATGGAAGTCGTCACCTGTTTGAGAGCCATTTTCCATTGCCCCCCAATTTTTGTTATTTAGCACAGGATAGAATAAAGGGTCGATCTTTTGTCAACACTCCTCAGCCATAGGCACACCTATTTAGAGGTCTAACACTGTTTTATACCAAACATCATGCAAAATAGTGTTCTTCTGGGAATTATACAGTGTAGTATATTTACAATAAGTACATTCAGTTAAATTCATGCACACAGGTACAAAAAAAATAAAACAGATCCAAATAAAATCATCAAAACGGTACATCTATAGGGGTAAAGACTGAACCAAGAACATTCACCATATTAAGACGTGAGGGCGATAATTCAAAATATAATAGATCAAAACCAATAAAACAATAAAAACAGTAAGAAACAATTCAAATATTCACAGCAAAAACAACTGAATTCAAGCAGGTCAGTAATTAATACTTGGAATTGTCTCAGTGGTATTCAGGTGGACAGTTTAACACTTTTGGAGCATATTTCAAGTGTTTGTTAGCATAAAAAGAGAAAGTGGATCTTCTTAACTAATATCAATCATGGTGAAAACGTTGCTAAATTTAGCTTATTTAAAAAAGTTACTGTTATTTAGCTTTAAACGAAGAGCTGTTGAGGAGCCTCATTACTGAGCTGAGCCAAATAATCCGTACCAAGGAGCCGAATTCCCGTCACAAACATGTGTATAAACATATGTGATCATCATGCACATGGATGTATCCTATTAACTGACTGCGGATACATTCTTTCTTTTAACCAGGTTGTTGGTTTCGTTGCTGTTGGTTATTAGGAAGCACCTGGCCCACTAACAAATATCAAATTTCCCTGTGCTCGTAAAGCTCGCTCTATTTAGGTCTCTTGTCAGAGCTGATGGCTGTCACACTGCAGCTGCAGTCGTCATAGCAACAGGTAATCTGCATTTCCCTTTGTGTGCCTGATTACTCTGACTGGAGTCTCACTCTGTGTGTTTGAAGGGCTGGGCTGGGAGCATTGATCAGCTCATCCTGTTTGACAGACCTATCCATCAGTGCCGATGACTCTATTCTGGGATGTATTGGGTGGGTTCATCTCTTATAATCCAATCAGAGCATACAGGAAGTAAGCCTCCTATCTACCACTCAGCGCTGGTTTCTTGTTTCGAGATGACGTCAGAGGGAGGTGCTGCTGAAATAATCTTTTTAACAGTGTTGATAAAATCAGATTCATACCATAATGTTATGCCGATTTACGACTTATAAAAAACTTGAAAATACAAGACAAACACATTTTCCAGTTGACTTATAGAGCTGTTAGACTGATTTGGTGCAATTTGTCCTCGTTTTGAGATCTGTTAAAAGGAAATTTGGTTTGTGATGCTCAACATGACATTTTGAGAATGAGTTCCCCCATCACTTCAGATGTTCAAAGGACTTTGCTGCATATGTAAGCACTTCTCTCTATAAAAGTATTTTTAGGATAATTAAACTCTATTTGCATAGTTCAAAGTGCTTCACAAAAGCATCAAACATGATGATCAAATCAAAGTGCAATAAAACCAAGCAAACAGATGCAAAACAAACTTAACAGGAACCAAATGGCAAAGTCAGGTAGAACAATGACATATATTTCAAATCTAATCATAAAACAAAGGAAAAGTTACTTTCTAAAGCCAGTGTTGAATTTACTCATTTTTGATTGTTGTTTTAAAGGGTTTAAAGAGTTTAAATCAACAGAGTTAAACAGATTTTTTTTAAAGGCTGAGCTCCACATTTCTTGTTTGTTATTCTAATTACATTAAAAAATATCTAAAGAGGACCCATAAAGTTTTAAAGGATTATAAACCAATAAAGAATGAGTAATGTAGGTCTGTCCCGAACCTTTAAGAGCCTTACAAAACTTTAAAATCAATCTTAAAGGACAGTGGGACTGAGTGCAGGTTAGCTGAAACAGATGTATGTTCTGCTTTTAATCCAGCGTTAAATGTTCATTTATTTGCCAAATACAGTATATTTCAAACGTTTCAAAAGTCTGATGACTCATCCTGCACTCAGGACTTACGATCCAATCAAATTCATCCATATGTGGTGTCCCGCCTTCTATCTTGACCCATTACAGCGCTGTTATAACGCAGGCTGGCTTCAGGGCACACTTCTAAAAAATGAAGCCTCTGAATTAAAAAAAAAATCTCTAAGTCTGTGCAAGATCATAAAACCAAATCCTTCTCTATTTCTAGTTTCCACTCTAAAAAAATAGATGTATGTTTTTGTATGGTTGAGCTGATCATTTACTTTTGCTGGTTTTCATTAACCAAGGCTCCTGGTCACCAGGCCTGGCTCTACCTGAGGGTCTGATTTAACTGAATTGAGTCGGCTGTTTTAATGCCAGCTGATGGGTGTTTTTCTGTTCAGATCTGCAGCACGGCCTGCAGGACGGAGGTGTCTTTGTTGAGGTAAATTGTCCCTTTGTTGTGTCTCTCTGGGCCCTGAATAGCTCTTTGTGTTTCTGACTGATAAAGCTTCTGCAAACAGTCATCTCATCCACACACACACACACACACACATGCACGCACGCACGCACGCACGCACGCACACACACACACACACACACACACACACACACACACACACACACACACACACACACACACACACACAAACACAGATTCAGAGGTGTCAGTAACGTTGTTAAAGCCCCATCAGATCACAAACTTACAAACACATCAACATACAGAATGACAGAAGACGACTGGGTCTTATCTCTAATCTAAACGACGACGACTCGTCCTCAGCGGTCACACCTACCACTCCTGATTTAATGCTTCAGAGTCCCTCAAAAGGGCCCTCCCCACCTAAATTAAAACTGCGCCACAGCACAACCCATAAAGGGGGATTTTAGGTTTACAACTCTAGGGGTGCTCAGCTCCTAAAGAGATAATGACATGCAGTTCTCTGCAAGTGTTTAATGCTCTCACTAAAACACAAATTTCACTGTACAGCATTATTCTAAACTTTAGATTCATATTAATTACAATAATACTAAGTAACATGTGTTTTACACCACAAAGTAATTCTTTTAGGAAAATGAAATATGGAATATCCTGTTTTTGGATACTGCTTATTGCATGTCATCGTCATCCTCATATACTGTAGTTGCTAGCATCATTAGGATTTTCACTTATGTCCCACACGTTTCAGCTGTGCCAGTGGTGTATTTTGGTTATATTTTTAAAAATAAATTATTTATTCCATTATTTAGTACTTAAAAACGAATAAGGATGAAAGTTACGTCACAGCGTAACATGATATATTCCAAAATCTTTGTATTTTCCAGAAAGACAGAAATGTTGTCACAGGAAAGATGTTAGCATCAGACTAACGGTGTTTGAAAAGGGATCCTCTCATCTATGATTAGAATTATTTTTGTGAGATTGAATGAGCAGTTGGTTTCTAACAGAGTGGCACATATTTGCATTTTATGGCTCGCTGCAGAAGGTTGATTAGGAGGTTTGAGTCTCTGAGGCTGGAGGACTGAGCGCAGACAGACACATCTGTCATGCTTCACACATATAATATGTTTTATATGTTAGTGTAGAGGGGATGATTTTCCTCTTCAAACTAGGCTGCACAGTAAATTTAACTCAAAAGATCAACCATACACTTAATTTATGTTCGCTTTCATCATCCTTAATCAACATTTTCTTTCTGAATCCTCTCCTCACTCAAGCTCCTCTTGTCTCTAATCCCATTCCCAGTATTCCCATGAGTGCTCTCCACTGATTCTGTCCACATCACATCTGTCTGCTCTTCTGTTTTCTGCTTATGTGTGTGTGTGTGTGTTGGAGATGGCATCATCTTAATGTCAGGGTAAATTTCCTTTGGTTGTTGCATAGAAGCCAGAGCTTTGTTTTAACAGCAAACATTCACATGAGCAGATAACAGCCTGCAGCCTTCTGCTTCCATAGGCCCTTTATTTACACACAAATACACACACATGCACGCGCACACACACGCACGCGCACGCGCGCGCACACACACACACACACACACACACACACACACACACACACACACACACACACACAAACACGCGCACACACACACACACACACACACACACACGTTTTCTGATTCAATACATGGAAGCACCTGTCTGCAGTGTATTGCATTATTGCAGGTAATGTGATTAGTTGTGTGTCTCTTTCTGTTGTGTGTGTGTGCGTCTGCATGTGTTGTCAGAGGGCATCGTAAGTGTCCCCTGCACAGAGCTGCAGCTGCGGGTCAGAGGTCAATGATGACAGGTGTCCCTGGGCTCCAGATGCCCGTTGAGGAGTCCAAGGGAGGAGATAGAGCCGAGATGTAAATAAAAACATAGCGATTAATTTTATATCTGTCCTATGTTTGAAAATAATAGGAGTCAAAAGAGGGACATGAAAAAATAAGAGATCTGTATGAGAATATAAAATGAATGTAAGCATATTTAGAGATAAACTTTAAGAATAAAAACGGTAAAACAAATCGACTTATGACCACTTTTTTTACTCAGTTTATTTATCCTTTTTTTTTATTATGTCAGAAAAAGCCACAGGCCGAAGACCCGCCCAAACTCAGTTGATTGACAGCTTGACCTTTCAAGGACAGGAATGAAAAAAGCAATATGTAAAAGAATGAGGAAAATAAAGGGATACATATAAATAAATGAGATGACATAAAACAGAATAAAATATTTTAAAAAAATACATAAAAAATATGCAAAACAACCTTATTATACAATTCTATAAGTGTCAGGTGTTTTTGTGTAATTCTCTGGTTTGTCTTTTACCTTAAATTATCTTATATGTTTATATGTTATATGTTAACCCTTCATCTCAGTAAAAAAAGAGTTGTTCCAAACATCCAAAATGAACTCAAAGATGATATTTGATACTATGAACTGTGATTAAACTGTTCCATAGCCTGTTTCAGAAAAGCAGATTTCATGTTAATGAGATTGCACCAATCAGAGCAGATTTTACTGACATTACTATTTTATTCCTGACTTACTTCAGTTCATGACTGAGAAAGAGGACATGTAATTATTGACAATTCAAAGTGAACCATATTACATTTTTTTCAATAAAGTTTAAATAAAAGTAAGTTAATAAATATATACTGTATATATATATTTTTTGTCATTTAATACAACACATTAGACAGCAATTGAGCATGGCTTGGATTCTCTAAACTTATTCAAACACTTTATGCTTTTTAGTACACTTTAGAACTTTTATTTAGATTTGAGGTTAATGATGTCCTCCCCTGTTGCCCTTGTTTTTGTTGTTTTCTTCCTGATATGGACAAAAATGCATGAACCTAAACACCTTTTTACTGTTAATGAATTCAGTTATTTAACTTTTATTTAGATACTGCATGGATAGTAGCTCCCAGGTCTGTCCTCTGTGGAGCCCTTTACTCTCTTATCTTCTTCCTTGAAGCTGCAGTGGTGAAAGGAAAGGGTTCCTTTACACATTACTGCCCCTCAGTGGTGAGAGCAGCAGCTGCATGACATCCTGCATTTTCTCTCTCCTCTATGTTCTTTAACTAAAGCGGTTCACCATCATTTGAGCTCAATCTTATCCAACTGCTTCATACTTTTTATCACAAAGTGTTGAACAATGACATCTTCAGTATTAAAAAAAGACCTGGTTGAATTGGGGGGCAGCTTTTTTGGAGCAGCCAAACTTCGATTATGTTACAAAAAATCATTGGCTGTATATCAGAAGTGGACTTTACTATGAACTTTACTAAAGCGTTACCCTGGTTACTTTAACTCTAATAGTAGCAGTAATTATATCTTTGGCTATAGGAAAGAAAGAAATGCTATCAACAAAAAGTACTAATAGATTCAATAAGTGTCCAACTCTTTATAGTATATAAAGTACAACTGTAAACTAAAACAAGATATTTTCAGGTCAATTTGAAGCGACCTTTTACTTCCAGGTAGCCACGCCCTAAATCAAACCGTGCTGTATTGTCTGTGTGACTCTTATTGGACCATAACCCGCAAAATGAACATTGTACTAAGAACACTTGAAACCAGTGACTGTCCATAAAGTCAAAAATATTTTTTCTGTGGTGGCAATACATCACTTGATCATAATCCCCCCCCCCCGCCGTAAAGAAACCTTAGAAGTTATTGAAATGTACCAAATTTATTTTAGTTTCATTTGATCTCTTTTCAACAATAAATCAAGAGGATATTTTGAATGGTCCTAATATTTCAGACCTTGAGTGCCCTCTGTCCCCTCCCCCGCCTGGTCGCCCCCCCTCTGGCTGTGTTGATTCGTCTGCAGCTCAGCCTGACAGTTTGTCCATTGAAGCTCAGAGAAGGTGAAAGGAGACAGGCAGCTGGTCCAGATGGTTGAAATGAGCAGGTTTATGGAGGGGTTGGTTTTTAGATCAAAGAACCTAAAGCTTAATTCTGTTATAGCCTAATTAAACATTTGTCAGGAGAGTTTGTCTAAGCCCCAGGTTGGATTCGGACCTGGGCCGTCTTGGAGGAGTATACCCACCGTACATGGGGCGTGCACACTAACCACTAGTCTACCTGCGCCCCTTTGATGGATTCTTTTAGTCAATAACTCATAAAGTCACATACTTTAACTGAATGAGACTACAGATACATATCAACAGTAACAAGTTCAGCTCATAAAATAAAATACACTATATTCTGACAAATTTGAACAAGTTAACCTGCATGTGGGATAATTTGAATGTTTAGTAATCCTGAAATTATTTGGTCTACAGCATCATTTGTTTGTCAACAGGCAAGGCAGGCAACTGCTTGGGGCCCTCAAGGGCTGATAGACTTTAAACCACAACAGTGGCTCAAAATGTGCAACGTTTGCATGACAGTAGGAAACCTCCCCATCTTACAGTACTCACTCATATAATAGTAAATCACTGAATGCCTTCAATATGGACGAGAGACCCTTTAACGCATAACTTCCGCTAAAAACATTTGTTGGTGTCTTGATTATTTTTAACATAATGGGGATGAACGCTGTTTGGAGGGGCCCCCTGTGAATTCCCCAACAGACTCCAAAGTCGGCACTGATCATCCGATTCATATTTGTAATGTAAGATATAGTTTGAAGCACTTTATGACATTGCTATGGTACTTTACTTAACAAATATGGCTTGGATTCCTTCTAAACAGAAATCTAGGACATTTGAAAAGTCATGTAACCGAGTAATTTGATTTCACTATTTGAGCTTGATTAACTCTTTCTTGTGGATGTGATTTCTGACAAAGACGTTTCAATCAGAAGGAAGTTCGTGGTTCTATAAAAATTGTACTACAAGTCTGGCTTGGACATGAAAAACTGAAGACTCTATTTCTGATCCAACAGACATGGCTGCAGTGTACATCTGTAGCCAGCAGGGAGCAGTGTTTCTTTTCCTAAAGCTGACATGTCCCTGATATTGCTTGAAAAGACTCTTGGGAACAAGCGACTGAATTCTTGAAACCAGTTTAATACCATTTTGTCTCTAGTGTCCATAATAAAGTCAATGAACCATCTTTTATAATGCATTTAATTTATATGTTTTTCAGTCCAGTAAACTGGGTTTCCATGTCTACAAGGTTCTCTCCAGGGCTCTGATTGTGTGTGTTTCCGTATGTGTGTTTGTGCCGGGTAATTCATTCTTCTCCAACATTTCATATCAGAGCTATAAAGTTGGCTTGCAGCAGCAGGCTGTGATATTGTTGCTGGAATGTTCTCTGAGAGGATTTTATGCTCTTTTCCTGTAAAGTCTCTTTTGGGAGCTAGTTTGGGAGAAAATCGTCCTCCACACACACTCAAGACGTTCCAGTGTTTTTGCAGAAATTCCCCCTGACATCTACAGAACAAATCTAATAAAGTCTGAGCACCTCGTTGGGCTTTCTCAGCTCTCTGCGATGATTGCATCATTTTCCCTCCTGCAGGACAGTAACTTTGTGAGACTCTCTGCTTATTGCATTAAGAGACATTTTGCATAATCATCATTTGCTCAACATTATGAAGTGTTGAATGCTTAGGAGTTGATGTCTCAGCTTTGTAATATTACAAAGCAGATATGAAATACAGCTGTTATGCTAAGAATGTATCCACTTTTGAGATGTATGATTTACATCTGATGTATGTTTCCAGTTGTTCTGTTTTCTCTGGACCATAAAATAGAACAGTAAATCCTGTCTTTGAAAATCTGCAGAAAAATGAGAAACACAGACTACACATCTCAATGCCTCTCTGTTTACCAAATTACCCTTAGGAAGGCCGGGACCGTAAAACTTGCATTCAGTACTTTTATCTAGCCCTGTTAGCACAAAACTCAAAACTTTTTCACCCTGACTTTATCCGAAATGTTTCACGACAACCACCTCGTTTTATTTCTGCAAGAAGTTGCAGTAAGCAGCTGTGTTAATGCTGCAGCTAATGTCCAGAAAATTGACCACAAGTGAGCAAGCTGCTCAGATGACATTTAAATCCTGTGATCTTTGAGCGACTGGTGCAATCTTTGTGCACACTGAAGCTGCTTCATTATGTTTTCTGCTTGCTTCTTTTCTTTATACTGTGAATACATCCAATTACATCCAACATTGATATAAAGGCAAAAAAGTATCATCACACTGTTGAATTTTTGACCTCATGTCCTGCATTGCAAATCAAGGAGATTTCAGGGGCAAGCTGTCTGAAATTTTCCAGAAATGTAAAGAGTGCCTGTGTGAAAACAGCTTCTTTGTCATTTCGAACTCGAGTATTTGCACCGTCATTTGTATGTAAATCTGGTGAGATAACAATGCACTAGTGCATGCATGTGAAAGGGGAAACATTTGCAAAAGAACACTAAACAACAGAAATAGGATTTCATATTCTTCCTACTTTTAAATTATTATTATTTTTTAAAAACGTTTTCAAAGATATCTTACTGCAGTTGTTTCAACTGTATTCGATTACAGATGTTAAAAATGTTCATTGACACTTGTAGGAGCAGATTATTAATGTAATATGTGGTGTTTGTGTATAGCATCTCACAGGGTGAGTCTCAGATGTCTATATAAGGTAGGAACCTTTGCTAGTGGTCAGGTGTTCCTGGCATGCAATAGTTACAAGCGGGTGTTTTTTGGTATGAAAATATGGACATAGTGAGCCAAATGGAAGTAAATAAATGAAAGGCATGATTTACAATAAAGTTTGACTTGGACTTTCATTCATCCGACAAGGTAACGTTAGCGCGTCAACTATTAAATCCAGGTGCAACGCCTCAGTGGCTTAAAGCGTCGGCTTAGCCTCTACAACACTCATATTGAACATTATCAGTGAACATGCGTTGGAATAAAATCCAAAGTTTATCAGGACATTTACAAGTCTATTTGTTGGGGTATTTTAGTATTCGTTATAGACTCTATGAATCAGCCTGTAATAAAAACATGAATAGTTAGGATTAAAATATTGTCTGTGCCCTCAACCACGCTCTGCACATTGACTTTAAGTTATAACCATCAAACCTGAGATACCAGGTCTCACAATTTCATGAGTTCATACTGAAGTCCACTTTTACAAACTAGTCAATCTTAAAATAAACAGGCCGTCTATAACAACCTGCTCCACAGTGGTGGAGAGAGGATGATACTTTTTGTTAATATGTTTTTGATCAGTTAACTTATCAACACTTAAGGCATAGGGCCTTTAATTCAGACCTTTGATTTGTCAAAACGTGCAGCAACACCAAGCTAGTGAGAGGGACCAGGCATTAAATTTGGACGGGCTTTTATTTGAAGTTTTACTGCTCGAAAGCACAAACAGGACCCATAGACATGAATCATTGGAGAGATGTCAGAGTGAGCTCGAGGGCACCTCGGCAACACTCAGGAAGTAAACTAGCACCTCCCAAGCAACCAGTCCCAATGTCATACTTTTTTCGCATTTAGACTTGAATCGGCAAGCATCTGGTCCCTGCAAACTGAGCTACAATACTGCCCTCAATGTTTCTTTGAATCTTGTCTTTAACTTTATGTTATAAATGGAGCTGCTGTGATGCAAGACAGATTTCAGATTCTCTGTCCATCGAAACAAGATTCAAAGCATGCAAGTCAAGCATCTTTCTTTTTGTTTTTAACCCAGCTGTTCTGCATCTGTCCAGGTGTAGACATACTTCAGTCCATGTGGACATCTATGTGTTGGGGCCTTTTGTCACACTGTCGTTTATAGTTTGAACTGTTCATGGGCTGAGAGCTGTTACATCCCGGTGCACATCTCATTGTCCCATTATAGAGTTAGATCATAAAAGCAACAAACCTCCTTTTCTTTGTACCCCACTGTGTAATTATTAACTATATTAACAACAGCAGATGGTATAACTGATGGCTAACTTATGATTTGTTTACAGTTGTTTTTCTTTCAGATTTCATTCCTGATTGATTGAGCAACACTCAGGTTTTACCACGATTACAGCAAGTTTAGTTAATTACTAAGACATTAAATCATTGAGTAATGACTAAGAGATACAACGAAGGACCAGCTGGTGAGGCACGTTTTCTCTTACTATGGGTTCATGCTGAAGTTTACAATTCAAATCTTTGCACGAATAGTGGATCATGCCACTAATAATTAAACTATAAAATCATTTTAAGAATGTCAGTACTGAAAGTGGCTAATGCAGACAACAAACGCAACCATAAATAGCATAAAAATAGATTTTAATCAATGAAAGCAGTAAAGATGATGACTTTAAAGCTCTGTTTGTATAATAAACGTGACTGTCAGTGTGTTACGGATGATGATGTAATGTTTATCATCCTCTCTCTTCCAGACAGAAAGCAGAGCAGGCCGAGCAGAGCCTCCTCCACTCCTCCCGGCTGTGTTTACATCAGCATACCAGCCTGAAGCTGCTCCATCTAGAGTTTCACTAAAAAGGGCCAGAGACAGACTCCTGTTTGAATCTTGCTTTGTGTGTGTGTACGTGTGTGATTGTGAATCTAAACTTTGCTCTCTTTTTGTTTATGTCTCCCTGTCCCCGGAGTATTTCAGGCTCCGCTGACATGCCGCTCCCTCTGTGGATAATAGGATGAGGTTGGACGCTGACACTGCTGCTCTCTTATTGGATAATTAGAGGAAGTTAGACGCTGACACGACATGCGCTCTTCACTCTCGTCCTCTTTCATCTGGTTTCAATTGTGGCTTTTAGTCTCTTTTCTTCTCCACCATGAGCCAAAGGGATAAGTGAATGAAAAGACTGTGCACTTATTTGAGAAAAGCTGCTTTTCACCCAAATGTCCAGTATGTTTATCTGTACTTATCTGCCACACAAACATTGTAAAGCTTTAAAATGGTCTCATTTTACAAACCCTTCAGGCCTCCTTATCTCCCCCTCACAGGTTGATTTTGTCCGAGCTGACAGAGGGATCTGCTGAGGGCCAGGTGGGTACACAATGGAGTTAAACTGACACAGGATTTCCCCTCACACCGCCTGCTTTCCCTTCACCATGCTTCCCTCCCTCATTCTTTCCCTTGAACCGTAACCTCATGTCTCTCCTCCCTCTTTATCGCTCTGGGATGATGCCTTCAGTGTCACTGTGGTGTGAAAACTATACATGTTAACCAGCAGATCTATTCAACAGAGGGCATGAGCAGTGTGAGTGAAGCTACTTTAAAATCTATAGCTTTAAGGGCTACCAATGACTAAAGTTGGGTTACTTCATTTGTATACCTGTATAGACCTCCTTTTACACACACAATCAACAGCATAAGACAAACCACGAGGTGAGAGGCAACGTGATGACAGTGCTCAATACTAAAAGGGTAACCCATAGTTAAAAGAGATCAAAATAAAACATCAGTAAACACTAGGTAGATAAACGCAAGATATGAATAGATATGACATCAATCAGTCAAAGCTAGTTTAAATACAAACAAGATAAGAAAGCAAAGATCCATAAATAGAAGACGAATAAGACAAACGTCTTTAAAAGAAGTTCAACTACAGTGAAGAGGAACAATTCAAGTTTGGTTCGCTGAAGCTTCTTAGAAAAAGTGGAGCAGAAAACTTCCTAGAAAAATGAGAAAATATCAAATATAGAATGTGATACAAAGTTATAATCAAGAAAGCCACAACACATTCTTCCACTCAGTTTATTGCACAATGTGTCTCCTTATTGACAGGGTAGTATTTTCTAACACTGATGCTCTTATGTTGGTGATTTTATTTCAATTTTTACAATTTCCTCCAAATGTTTCTCTATCCTCCTGCTTTGGTTTATTATGTGTGTCTTAAGTGTTCTTTAAACGTCCCTGATTTTTAAGTGTATTGGGAACATGGGGCAGGATTATTCTACAATTTAAATGAAGTTTATTGATCGATTGATTTAAACATCAACAAAAAGAAAGAAAAGAAAGGAAACGAAGAACTTTAGCTCTCCTTGAAAAGTTTAGCGAAAGACAGCTTGAAGTCTGTTAGACAAATGCCTCTCAGAAATAGTCCCACAGTGTCACTGAAAATTGTCTTAATAAATATGATCACTTCTAAAGACCAGTAGAGTCCTGATATGGTCATGTAGTTTTCAGCCTTTGAATTGAAAAAAACACAAAACACTACCATCAGTTTGTTCTTCCTGAAACACATCTAAGACCTGAAGTCGTCCTCACCACAACATGTCTGCTCTTTTTTAAAGGAAAAAAAAACCCTGCACTCCTCAGACTCGGCCTTCTCCATGATCACCTTGTCATGCTTTCAGCAGTTATTTTAGATAACTACATAAAAATAGGCAAAAAAAATCACCATGCCAATATGAATGTGCTAAAACTACCAGAGAGGACAATTAAACTATCAGTTTATTCATATATAGTTCACTACATGTCAACACAGGTCATGTCTGTAGCATCTTTAGCGTGCTCAGGGTTCCTTCATGGTTTCTCCTCCCCTCCCCCTCAGAGAGGAGACAACAGAGGAAAAAGTGATGTCAAAATGTTTACAGAGTGGATGATTGCCTGCAGCTCTCTCAGCTCTGCTGGTTAATGATGAACTCAAGAGTTGCGCTGCTAAAAGCCGACCTCGTGCTCCTCTCTCTGTGACAGAAAGCGTGAGGTGAGTGATGAAGATTACACCTTCATGTCTCCGATCAGCGTCCTATGAATGTGTGTCAGTGTTATAACGGATAGCTTCCTTCCATCCTCCCTGCATTAATGGATTACCTGCATGTTTGTGGAGGTGTAAGGGGATCGGAGTGTGAGGCCGCAGTCAGTAACATTTATCCCCCAAAAGCAAACACACTGAGGGATGTAATGACTCCCAGCATGCATCTGTTGTTCCACATTTCACCTGCAAACATTTGAAATCAACACAGCATAACAACATTAAACATTTCCACAGAATTAATGTGTTAAAGAAAACAGGCAGCTGCTGACTTTGTGATTCGAGATTATGTCAAACAATCCACTAGAAAAAACAAAGGGGTCAGTGACTTGATATCCAAAAAGTAAACAAGCTAAACCTACAAGCTCTGTATGTTTCACACTGATAATAAAGCATTCATCGTTGCTGGAGTTTAACAGGTTAAATCCCTTAAAGAGAGAGTGATACTATGAGACACTAGAGGATGTAAGGCCAAACTGTTTTTGTAATATTGTGAGAGGAGAGTCATACAAAGTAAGCCTGACAGTGTAACCATACCTAAATGACTCCAACAAGAGGCTTATCTATGGTGGCTGACAGAGTCAATGTACCCAAACAATTTCCATAAGTAGAAATAGGCAACAAATTCAGAAACAATGCAAATAAAAAAAACAAGCAAAGGGTTTAAAAATTGCAAAATGCAGCCTACTGTACTGTAAATGAAAGAAGATGCTGCAAGAAGGGGAAACAACTGCATTAATGGGCAAGGGCACTGCAAATATTTAAATGATGCAAAGTCAAAACCTTAAAAAATCTGAAAACATGCAAAAAAAACAACAACAAAAAATAAAGCTGTCTGAAATCAACTGTGCCAATCTACAGGCCTGGAGCACTTCCGTCGTGAAAGCAGGATACTCAGCGTTTTACTTTGTTGCTTCTGAGTTTGTGTGTTTTTGACTTTGCATCATTTATTGTATTTGCAGCATGTTTGGTGTTGGTGCAATTGTTTTGTCTTTCTGCAGCCCTTTCTTTAATTTACAGCGCATTTTTCATTGTTGCATATGTTTTTGACTTATGCATGTTTTTCAGCTTGTTTCCCCAAATGGAAAGGGTCTGTGCCGTTGAAGTTCGATTGCAGCAGACTTATTTGTCAAATCTTCATGAGTATTTGTACTCTGATGAAAACACAGACAACAACAATCTGATGGAGCCGTTTAGTGTCATAAAAGTAGCTCCTGGGACTTAAAAAAGTTCCTGTTACTTTTTGTGAAAACAGAGATATAGAGCTATTTCCTTAGTCGATGGGAAACCTCATGCAACACTTAAAAAAACTTGCTGTGTATCGAATGTGTTACATATGTCATTTTGGAGACTGGCGTTGAGCAAGATGCTCCTCTGGAGCTGCTCAGTGACCAACAGTCCAAACAACCAGATGTGACTGCTCGTTATGTGACTGTGTGAAGCCCGGTGTTTCTGGAAGAGAGCGTGTTTGGCTCAAGAAGAATGACGATCAAAAATGTGTTTTGTTCAATAAATCTGTTCAAATGAGATTTTGGTGTCCCTGCAGTGAAACAGTGCAGAGGGATTAACTTTACAGGAGCGATCTCCTCCTCCCTCCATCTGTACTTAACTGTCCCTGGTGTGGATACATTTTCAACATTCTGGCATGTAGCTTGGTCACTGCGTGTTTGTGTGTTCGTTTATGTGTGTGTATGTGAATGTGTGTGTGTCTCTGGGTCATTGTGAGTGTACATGTCCCTGGAGAGGATTCGTTTTCACAGCTTGCTGGTGTGGCTAATAGCAGATTCAATTTGGCATCTATTTTAATCCCAAGGATGTGAAAGTCACAGCCGCACTAATCATCAGTCCATCAATACCCCCCCTCAACACACACACAGACACTCTGACTCATGAAGAAAAGGACACAATTGTGATAAGGCTCAGTTTACAAACTCCTGTATTCTGGAGTAATAATAATTATGTGATAATATCTTTATTTATATTTAAGTAACTAAAAACCAGATGAAGTTGATATAGCACATGAAATATGAGAGTGCATCAAGAAGAATACATATTTAGAACAAACAGAAGGAAGACAAATATGAAATGCAATATCTCAATTGCAAGTTAAAGGAAGAAGTCAAACGATGCAAAAAGACAATAAAGAAACAAATTAAATGTGATAAAAATAAATAGTGTCAAAAATACAAACAGATAAACATTAAAACGTTTTTAATATCCAACATTTCTCTCGAGTGACCTCTGCAGACTGTGTCCTCGTTTCAGCTGCCGCTAGATGACGCTGTTGCTCCAATACTTTGACAAACAACAGTCTGCTGTCCGACACATCTACTTTCACTGATAATGACTGTCTGGCTAATTGCAGGGTTAAACATCCATAAAGAGATATATATACAAATCTTGTCTTAACCTCCACCTCCCCCCCCCCAAGATCTTTCTTTAAAACTAAAAAAAACTTGATTTGTTTTTCCTTGGTTTTATCGCTATTTAGTTTTATTTTCGTCTTTTGGTAGATGTAAGAAAACTACGATAAATTGATGGTCCTGTGTCTGGTTTAACTAAGATTGATCTCTGCTGGTCCTGCAGGAAGCTGAATGCAACCTGCAGTCCTCATGCGTAAAAACCTGCACCTTCACACCACATGAAAGACGGGCCTCCTCCTCCTTCTCCTGGGGAGGAAACGGCAGCATCCTTTAAATCTAGATTGCACTGGACCCCCATCAAGCCATAAATTCAGGGGCAATTCAGTTCCGAGCCAGTCAATGGCGCTTATCTTGGATAAATATTTGCTGAGGCACAGGGACACCAAACAATGCTGATGTCTCGGTGGGAATTTCCACAGCTGATCAGAAACTTTGCACCAGTGAAAGAAAAGCCTTTGTACGTAAATCCACTCCACTTAGCGAGACATTCCTAGGCTTTTCTTTACATCGTTAAAGTTGCTCTGCAGAGAAGAGGTGTGTTTTGATTGTGTTTTGTACACACAGGTATCAGGCCCGTGACAAAACTTGCCTACTGTATCGCCCTGAGGGTTGCGTGACTTGCACAAGGCGCTACTGCCCAAAGTAATAATTTGCAGGGAGCATCAGAGTAAACAGTTCGGAAGTAGAAGGCGTGAGGGGGAACCCCACTGTCTGCAGATGTATGCTCATGTAACATTTTGTTTTAACAGCAACAAAGAGATCAAAATGCACCAAAAATATAGTTTAAAATCTGTTATTTAGACTGTGAAATAAGATGTGAAGAATTCTGGAGGCCAGGTCAGCTCTAAAGAAGTATGTCTTTAAAGTTTTAGAGCAAAAGTGAATCTGTGCGCTCCCTGTGAGTGTTTTTTTGTGCTATGTAGAAGAAGTGGGCTGGTTCTGTGTCTTAGACTCTTCCTACAGAGCGCGCAGAGGGAAGAAGTTCGCACCAGTTTTTTGCCTCCAATCCAGAGGAGGTTTCAATAGCAGCAGCGCGGCAGGGGAGGGACGCACTGCCAGCACTCAGGATCCCCTCTCACTCACTCATACACACTCTCACACACACTCCTGCCCACTGGAGACCAGTTAAATCCGCAAGAAAACTGCGAACACGCACCAGAGCGGTCGCCTAATGCGATTGATAGGCACCAACAATAGAAGAGAAAACTGAAGGAACTACTGGACACTGCAGAGGACAACGTGTGTTTTCGTTTTTCTTTTTAATCGCTTTACTTGTAAGGCACTTCACAGAAATCTGGGTGACATTAGAGTGGTTTTAAGAGCGCCATCCTTCAGATAACTTCCCCGCTTAGGACTGTGTAAGGTAAGTTTCATTTTAAGTATTTTTCGCATGATCTTTTGTCCAATCCAGAACTTCTAGGAAATTCTAAGATCAGAAAAATACTTCCTTTCCTGTAACTTTTCTCTGGCTGTTATTTTTGAATGTGCGTAAAAGCTCCATATACATTCAGAGTCGGACTCCCAGGGTAAAGTGGTGCCTTTGAATAGGCTGCCAGTGAGTGAGAGAGAGAGAGAGAGATAGAGGGAGAGGGGATGGTTTTGCGGTTTACAACTCCGGGAAGCTAAAAAGTTTCAAACACATTTCAGTCAAGTCCGAACACGCACGTTCTTTTAATCTTATGTTATTTGGGTTTTGGATTTATATCTGAGCACATGGAGCGGTGCTGCTGCTGAGGAATCGTGAATAACTTTGGACGATCGTCCTGCTTTTGTGCCTAAAAAGAGTTCCCATGCTCCCAGGGGCGACACAGCACCCAATACGGCGATTTATCAATCAGTATTTGAGACGGCTTGAGCGTAATAATCTCCACCCGTGCGTAAAAAGAAACGCTGCACAGTTTTTTATATATTAATAATGATAAATGTTTTTCATTCCTTCACTCTTGGGTGCTTTTACGCACCTGTAAGAGCCCATGTATATGTGAGAAGCGCTTAATGGGAGCACCTTTTTTTTTTCTTTTACTTAATTAAAGTTGTGATATATTGGATTTACCAACGCTGCCTCTGATGTTAAGGTTTAAATAATTAAATGCAGATTAATGACACTAGCTCATGTTGGGAGTTGTTTTTTTCTCATCCGGCCCCTGTGAGGGTAGAGCCGTGTTTTCCTCCCGGTTTAATGAGAGACATACCCGGAGTGGGGATTTGAATAACTGTATTTAGTAGCTGGGTGAAGCCACCACACTGCCTCCTTTTACTTTCTCAGGAGAATGAATCATGAACAAAAAAAGTCTTAAAATGGGAAGGTCTGCGTCGCATACCGTAACTAAACCGTGATTTGCATATGAAAACTCTGTGGCTGAAAGAATTCCGCCAGTGTTGCTGCGGCCGTGTGCGTCCAGAGAAGTGACAGGCTGTGGTGTATATACTGTCTGCACCGCGCTGCCTTTTGTCAGACACCCACAGAGTCACTGGTGGAAGTTTAAGGACGTTAAGTTTTGCACTTCCTTCTTTGTTAAATTATTCATCATATCCACACCTCTCCTCCCTGCTCCCCGGGCGCATTCATTAAGCAAAGCCCCTCATTGTGCTCCTCAGATGGACACAAGCAGGAGGCAGAGCGGCTCACACTCGCTGCTGAACAGGCTCTCCCTTCAAGCACAACATAACGGTGCATGATGGACTTAGTTCCCACGATGCATCCATGCAGGCCCGTGCGTGCGTGCATGTGTGTGTACCCTGGATGATGGGCAGTGGGTGGATGGCTTTCCCATGGGGGCATTTTCCCCTTCTAATCTTTAATCAGCCTTTAAAGCCACAATACCAGCACATCAGTCAGAGCCCCCACCCCTCAATTCTATCTCAATGCTTTTTACGCAGAAAGCGGCCCTGCGACCTGACCTCCCCACAGAGACATTCCAGGATGCAGCGCTAAATGCAAGCTCCAGAGATGGGCTATAAAGAGGCTGCAGGGAGGGGAGGAGTGGTGAGAGAGGGGAAGGAAACTGGGCTCTCCTTTTTTCATCATGCTATTGTGCCAGCGTTGGTGGTTGTGATGATTCAGAAACTCAAACTGTGAGTGATGTTGTGGATGGCGAGGAGACGGCCCGAAGTGATGATTTAGACTCTGCAGTGGAGGAATTCAATGGTTTGGATGCACACACCAGATAAAAATCTCCATTCTTGGACAGGTTCCTTCACCACAGTCTCTACCAACTCATTAATGAGCTGTTTAACTGTCCAAGAGCACCAGACCTGCTTTTTTTCCTGGGTTTGGCCGTCCTATAGAACAGGTCCGGGTCCTGTGTGGCTCCATCCTTGGCTCCCAGCCCCCCTACCCACTTTCATGTACCCCACTCAGTCCAATCTCCACATTGGCCCTGAAGTGACAGCAGTGATGGAGCTCGCTACCAAGGACCCAACATAAATCTGCCTTCACAGTTTCTTTAAAGAAAACACACACAGAGGCTTCAGGTCCTGCCAGGCGTCTTGTTGGGTGGAATCCGAAATGTCTCTTTATTTGCGTTGAAATTAAACCGTCTTTTATTCCCTCCCGTTCTGTTAATGAGCTCCATGTGGCAGCAGGCAGGAGGCTTATCCGTCTTGACAAGGAGCTGGAGGACGGAAGGAGAGAGAGAGAGGGAGAGAGAGAGGGAGAGAGAGAGGGAGCGGTTAAATAAAGTGAGGGGAGAAAAGGGGAGGTCAGGGGCAGTTGGGTCTCACAAATGCACAAGAATATATCTGCGATTTATGTTTGATTTCTGCTGCAACACCACACCAAGCAGCAACCCCAGGGGCTGGGAAACGAAGCCAATCCTTAAGTGACAAAAAATGCAGTTCTCTAAGTGTCCACTTGAAGCTGACTCCAAAAGCGAGTTGATCCCCATAGAGCCCCATGTTAAAAAAATCCAACCTGACAGCAGAAATAAACCTTTTTACAGCCTGCAAAAACAGTTTTGGTCTCTCTAGCTCATTCTGCTATTCATGACAACTGAACAGCGGGTTGATATTTATAAAATTCATACAGTTAAGTTATATTAAAAGTTACGCCTAATTAAAGGCATTTATTCTGGGGTTTACAGTTTGGAGCTGCCAGGTACCACCTTAACAATGTTTGAGTTTTGACAAGCTTTTTTTTTTAACATCTTTATGTAAATATAAGACAAAAATCTGCCTTGCTATGCACTTTACTGTGCAAGCAGACTGTCAAAGAAGCTTGTGCTGCATTTTTTCTTTTAGAGAAAATCAAGAATTATTCATCAAAGCGTGTTTATCATAGCGCTAATAAGCAAGTATCTATATTTGCACACACCTTACTTGGCTTGTTAGCATCTTTAGTGTTTGTCGTTCATCAATTTATTCGTGGTTGCTCGTGCATGGGGGTCAGGATTGTTGTGGGCTTCTGCAGAGAAGACAGTGGTTATTTAAGTTAGCAAGTTGTGTTTAGTTCATCCAACACTCGCTCTTCCTTTGGAGATGTGGGTGAGCGAGCAGTCAGTGTCTCTTTTAGCTTCTTTAGTCTCAATAAAAAAATGACTCTTATAAGGTACAACCAGAAAGAGAATCTCACCAGTTAAAGAAATAGCCATAGTCATAGACTTTATATTTTTGATTTCTTCGCATTTACAAACCCCTTTCTCCTCTTCAGCTCTCCCCTCTCGTCGAAATATGGACATTTCTGGCTCCAGACATCAAATTCAAAGCTTAAAATAAGCTAGACCAAAAAACTAATGTGCATCTGTCTCGGTTGCTATGTCCGTTATTTTACAGTCTATGATTCTGCTGCACTCCACATGAAAGAAAGGGAACATTTATTGCCTGTGTTCTGTTGTAAAAGACACCCACAATGTATTTCCAGAGTTGATCAGACGGCTCACTCGTTGCATGTGTCTGGTATTTTTTTCTGCTTTAATCATGAGTAGATTGAGAATGATTTTAATCCTGCACATGATTGATGTTAGTGAAAACACAGAGTACATCTGGGGGATGTAAATCCCAGTGTGAACATTTTGTTTGGCTTTGCAAATGATTTGCTTGAAATGACCCCAAATTAGAGCAGGGTCAAAGCTGTTATGGCGCTAATTCAGATCACAAAGGAATGGAGATTTTCTGCACGGTTATTTTCTGGTTCTTTCTGTTAAGGATTCAGACTCTTCATGTGTCAAAGACTCATGGGAAAAAATGATCATCACCATTTCCTCTACTGGTGCAGGCTGCATTTGTCCTTTAATCCTATTACACAGATTCCACAGCCTGCCAATCCCGATATACAGGATGTTTTCCACCAGAAAATCCTCAGCAAATTAAATAAAAAGTGAAACAAAACCTTTAGATTTATAAATAACAGATAAAAAGCAACAGCAAAACAAAGTTGACACGATTGTGGCTGACCTTGCCTTAAAATTATCCGTTCCTCAAATTGCGATCATACATTCTTCCCCCGTTCTAATTAAACATTAGAGTTTATTTGTTCCAGATGCAGTGTTTTTGATGTGTTATTTTGGTAAGGGAACTCTGTGGCATGAGAGTGGAGCATGTAAGAGCAGATCCAGAGCAGAGTCTGTGTGACCATGTTGACTCTACGCTGTTCCATGCAACCGCAACGACCCAACACAACTGCTCTAAAATTCAGATGTCATCTCCCGGCAGTATATACTGTCAGTACAGGCTGAGTGGTTTGGTGCATGTGGGAGAAGTGGAGGGTTCAGTCATAGGGTTTAAATCAGCGGTGTCACATGTGAGGAGCACACATCAAATGTGCTAATGACAGTGGTGATAAAACCCTGACTGTATGAGTGATAGCAGACATTATGTGTGATGACATCAGTGTGGTGGACGCAGCAGGCCGGGGGACTTGTCCCTCAATGCATTTGTATGAAAGACAGCTCTGAGCAGCTTTGTACATACCACCTCAGCGCTGTCTTGGGTATTAATAGACATGTCTTTGTTTCCGACTGACACGCTTCTGAAGTGGAATGGGACAAGTTGAGGCGATAAGGATCTCCCTCTCTGTGTTAGTCAAAACCTCAAAGTACCACTTAGGCGGCTTTCCTTCTGCTCTCTGAAGTTTGGCAGAGCAGCGGGAGGCCGGGGCTCAGACAACGGAACAGACAGAGACTCTGACAGGAGCTGTCAAAGGTTTCCCCCCCCCACTGCATGTGCTCTTAAAGTTTGGCTTTGAATTGTTAAAATGCACATTTGAAACAAATCTGTGAGTGTCATGTTACATTTGCTTGAATCTGGCTGGAAATAAAATGTCATTACTTTTGGAAAACCTAGTTCAAAATACAGCTCCTTTGGCAGTTTGAACCATTTCTCTTTGTGGGTGTGGCCAATAACATTTGACTGACATCAGCACAACAACTGCACATGTCACGATCAGTGTAGAGGAGTTTGAATAGTTTGAGTTATCTATGTAAATGTTAGCAGTTAGCATTCATATGTAGTATTAGCTGAGATACCCCTATTAGTTCTTAAAGACATTCATGCAATGTTATATGTTGACCCTGTAGTGTCAGCCAGTTCGTAAGGAACTTGCCAAGTATAGACCATTAAGGGCCATCATTAATTTCCTGCAGCCAAAAACAGTCCAACGGCAATCGTTGGTCATTACTCAAGGCCATCAAGAGTTGTGAGCCGTCAAAGCTACGTTGGGCTTACACAGCTGAAAAGATGCCACTTGTCTTTTCCTATGATTGAACTGCAGATAAGTTTTGTAATAAATATCATAGGATAACCCTTCCCAATATAAACCAATTATCAGGAAAGTTAACATTAACTTAAGCTCCCATGAGGAACTTTAGGTTTGTGTCAATTCTAGCAAACCCTTTGGACCAAGCAGTACCTCTTAGCTCTTTGCTGATCCTGTCCTTTACATGTGTCAGTATCCTTTACTCAAAAAGTCTCACTTTGCTGGTTGTGAATATTTACCACTGAAGTGTAAACAAAGGCTTGTCTCTGCAGCATTCAGTTGATCAATTCACCCGATGCCTACCCTGCTTCAGTAGTTACAGACATTAAAAATGAGTATACAGAATTAGTCAATCCTGTCACTGATAGTCTCTTTTTCTTTTGCATGGCATATAGAACTATCACTATTAATGTCAGTCTGTTACATGACGAGTTAAAAACTCCTTACAGGGGCTTTAATGCTGACTCTGTGGCATTTGCAAGTACTTTATTATTAAGCTAAACTTGCTCAGAATAGATCATCAAGGGCCTACATTCAATTCCTGAAGCCAAAAAACAGACAACCCTAGTGAACATTGAACATTTGTGAATGTTAGTTACTACCCAAGGCTATCAAGAGTTGACCAGGGGTTGGGTATAAACTGCAGAGTATCTGCATTTTTACTTTTGGATTGCCAAATAAATTGTGTGATTAATATCCAAGGATAACCCTTTCTTATATACACCAGATACAAGGAGAGTTGACAATAACTTTAATGGAATTTGTTTTATAAAACTTTCTAAATGCTACGATTATGTATGACCCTTAAAGAGTTGATTTCTAGTAGACGTCACACTTTGAGACTAGTCTCTCAAACCAAAACAAAGCTGACTCTTTAGTAATCGAAGGAGTTCTGACCTTGTGCAGCCGTTTCGAACGACTGATCTCCATTCAGATATTCAGCCCAAAGTTGATTCGTTTTTTATTTATTTGAGTTATTTCTTACCAAAAAAAGTATTTTCTTTGGTTTGGAAAATCAGTTTTTTTCTTGGGTTTCCAGAAAGAACAATAAAGCAGAAATATAGCGATGTTAGTTTGTGGAGGTTCGTGCAGGCCTGATTTCTCTGGTTTTGCTTGTCTGTGAGTTGGTGAAGAGGAAATGCAAAGAGGGACAGAAGTTAAAAGGCTGTAGTGTTTGTGTACAAGTGTGAAAGAGAAAGAGATTAATTGGTGATGAAAAACTGTGATCAAGAGAAAGAGACATGGGGGGAAGGTTAGAGAAAGGGAGAGGGAGAGAGGGGTCATTAAAAGGACACATCTCGCTTGCAGTAAATGGCAGTAAAGTATCTGACTAATCTGCCATCATTACACTGATTAAATCACTGGGGATTTGGCGTTCCCATCAGCTGCAATCAATGGGGCAAAATCAATAGACAGGGGATACGTGAGAGGCTCTCAGCCACGGTCAGCTGCACCTCGTCCCGAGCCTCAGCTCCATCTGTGGACTGCACGGCTAAACATTTTTATATTCACAGCAGTAAAACTGAAACGACATGGATTTGGAGATTTTTATGGTAAGCGTTTTGTGAAATAGTGCGGTTCCCTGCAGTTTCTAGCAATGCTTTTCCTTCACACGTCTGTTTAAATCTAATCCCCGTCCTCCCTTGCTCTCTGTGGCCCGGAGTACTTATTCACTCTTTTACTTTTTGTCTCTCTCACTCAGTGATTTACTCAAAGGTGGTATCTGTGGTGTCGCCTGTTTTAATTATAAATGTTAATTGAGGTTAAATCCAAAAGGAAAAGAGGGAAAGAAAACACATTTATACATAAAATAAAATATGTAGTGGGGGAAAACCCATTAAAACAGTGTAATGTTTGTTGCCAAAGCTCAGTGTTGCCAAGGAGAACTCTCATTAAGAGCTGTTTGTGTTTTAAGCTAACGCCAGAATGAAAGGAAAGGGAAAAAGCAATTCAGAACTTCCATGGCAAAAAAAATGACATTTTGGACAGATTGAAGGCAAACTGCCATCAATAATGATTGATAATGTGCATTAGGTAAAGACATTTAGAGAAGTATAGTAGTTGTTTACTTAGTTATTACTACATATCTAAATATTTGTGCAAGGAAAAAGGAGAAACACGTTGCCTTGTTAAAAGGAAAGTTATTTTAGTTTTCACTGTAATTAAAGAGTTGAACATTTTGGAAAGCAGACCTCTTTGGAAAGAGTTCAACAAGAAGTTTGATACCACTTTCACGTCTATATGTTTTATATTGCACTAAAACCAGACCTTGATTAGCTAAGCTTAGCATGATGAATGAAAATGGGTTGTAAAAGCTTACCTGAAGTCTGGGAAACCTACAAAGATCTGTCTAGTAATTACTATTTTATTTTCTATCATAATTTTGTTTGATTTTAAAGGCATTGCATGTGTTTACATGGACTTGAGTATATGGGCTGTTTATGAGCCCGATCCTGTTTTGATCATATTCAGGGTATGGCATTGACATTCACACTGAGCAACCTGGTAATTTATATTTCTGTATACATGATAAAAACTAGTATCTCAGTTTCTGATTACCACATCTCATGTGCGCAGGTGTTTATGTGTCTATTTTTTACAACATTTTACAAACGTAGCAAATTTTGCAATCTGAGCAAAATTAGACCACTGTGGCTTATTGCGGGTTTAGCACTATTAATGCCAACATGGCGTTGCAGATATGGTGTATCCACCTCATTCCCAGTATTGAAAAGAGAGCTCCAGAAGACGCTCTTGTTGCAGCTGCCATGAGTGTTTTGCTTATTTGTCACTTGGATGAAGCCGTGCCTGCTCAGGTAGTCAGCAGCTGCCAGAAACTGGGGTAAGGCGTATACATGCCACAGTATCCAGTTTTCTGTCAGAGTTCACCAGGTAGCAAAATCAGGTTTCTCAAAATCGGGATAAGGGCGTATCCTGGTTACTGAAATCAAGATATGATGTCTACATACATCAACACAAACATGGGATACTTATAAAACCCGATCAAAACTGCCATACTCAAGTCCATGTAAACACAATCATTGTTTATATTTTATAAAATAGAAATCCTTAACAAGGCTTTATTAAAAGAGATGAGCTACTCTTTCATATTGTGAATAGTCTATAAATATTTACTTAGCATAGCATAAAGACTGGGATCTTGGGTTTAAAGCTTGCTAGCTTACTCTCTCAGAAGTTAAAAAGATTAGCCGGGCAGTGTCTCTGTGTCATATTATTAGGAGTTATCTTTGATTTCAAAGGAACGTTTTCACGTTTTCAGAAACACTCTTGCCTGTGTTCCTTTTGAGAGTTACAGTAGATAGGAAAGGTTGGGAACACTCACATCTCCACATTTACTATAGAGCTGAAGACAGGAGCTGGTTAGCTTCATTAAGCTTAGCTTAGGCTAGCTTAGTTTGGTGTAAAGAATGGAAATCTAGGTAGCAGCTAATCTGGCTCTGTTAAAAGCTGAAAAATGTGCTTAACAAAACCTCTAAAATGTACTGTTTATCAAGTTAAACCTTGAATGTTTAAGTCATACAAAAAGTCAATGTTAAATTGAGGAGTTGTGGTTTAAGTAAGGGTTACATGATGTACTGTTTCTTGTCTGATGTTGGTGATTCTTCCTGTAGTCATAACAGGAAATAACCAGTCTGGTTGTTTTAAAGCTTTATGTATATTAAGATAGTTAGTTGCTGGTTGTTTCCAGTTTTATATGAACTGTACTGATGAGAGAGAAGTTTTAGTTCTAGCTTTCCTTTAGAAAACAAATTTGTGTTTCACTAATATCAAACGTTTCCTCCTAAATCTAAAGTAACTCTAAGATAAAACTCTGTGCCTCTGTTTCCTGTTTCTTTTGTTCAGAATGAGGCAGTGTAAAAGTTGGAGTGTGCTGCTGCTGCTGTTGGTGATGGGACTCGGAGCCTTGACTCAAAAACTGCCAACAAGAGACGAAGGCCTCTTCCAGATGCAGATCAG
Organism: Tautogolabrus adspersus; assembly: GCA_020745685.1. NCBI lineage: Eukaryota > Metazoa > Chordata > Actinopteri > Labriformes > Labridae > Tautogolabrus > Tautogolabrus adspersus. Next base: position 24,069,110 of record CM036536.1, read on the forward strand.
GGACAAGACGCTGTTCCACGACTCCTCTGTCATCCCGGACGGAGCTGAGATCAGTGGCTACCTGTTCAGAGACACACCCAAGAGGTAAGACAAACAGTGTCTGAATAAGCTGCACAATCCTGGTGATTAAAACTGTCAACATGCTGTTAAAGTACGAGCAGAAAAAGACACCAAATCCACCATGTGCTGACTGCAGAGGATCACTTACTGTAAACAGAGAGGAAACATGAGATGTTGATCTGAAACGTGATCCATTAAGTTGATGCAGAAGTAAATAATAGATGAGAAAGTCGTGTTTGTGTAACTGAGATCTCAGAGAGAGAGACAGAGAGCAATGATATCACTGTTTGCCACAGTCCCAAACTGCTCATTCATTTAGCCAACATAATATTTTGGATAACGCCAGCGTGTCATGTAGTAATGTCAATATCAGCTCCTGAGACCTATTATTTTCACATACAGGTACTATTTTGTGGTGGAGGAAGACAACACACCCCTGTCTGTGACCATGACACCTTGCGACGCTCCTCTGGAGTGGAAACTCACCCTGCAGGAGCTGCCAGAGGAGGCCAGCGGAGAGGGATCAGGTATAATACTGTAGACACCGTGCAGGCTGCATTAAAGGCGGTTAATGACATGTTCTGTGGAAATATCACTCACTATCCACCACACACAATTAACCGACGCAGTGATGTTAGGCTTTGTGTTTTAGTGGGTTTTAATTAAGTCACAGTCGTAGTGTCTAGTCTGACCACTTATGATGTCTGACTCGGCCCAGGCTGACGTCTATAATTTCAGAGGAGGGTTCCTCTCTAGTCACCCTCCTGAATCAAAGCCATTATAGCCCTTTAGTTAAGCCGCCTTGCTTCTTTTCAAGGTAAATCCTGCAGTCTGTCTGTCTGTCTGTCTGTCTGTCTGTCTGTCTGTCTGTCTGTCTGTCTGTCTGTCTGTCTGTCTGTCTGTCTGTCTGTCTGTCTGTCTGTCTTCCTTCCTTCTTCCTCTCCTTTATATCTTTGTTTAATCTAAACTTTCTCCACCTGGAGGAAATCCTCTGGGCACAGGGGAACAAAGCAGTGGGTTAGATCATACATGTGTGATGTGAGCATACAGTATATCTGAATACCAACACATGTGCACCTGCATGTGTGTCTGTTCTTCTGTCAGTTCTAATAACACAGGATGTTTTATTGGGTTTTTAACACTGTTGAAGACAGAGATGTCAGAAGTGCACACATTCTTTACTCAAGTAGAAAAAGGCCCTGGTGAAAGTAGAAGTACTGTTTCAACTTCTTTACTGAGGTTCAGGAATAAAAGTCCAGGCTTCTCAAAGTGCTCACAGTGTGAAAGTAAAAAGTGTCCCTCTGAAGGACATTTATTATTTTTACTACCTCAACATTTAATTTAAATAATTTCTAATTCAAATCAGTTGAAAACAAAACAATGGACAGAAAACAATGGAGATTGCTTTGATGTTAAAATTGGTTAGATTGATTCTTCCATGTCACAACAAATCACCCAGGCCATGGATATTGGTTATACTCGGTCTGTATTGGGACTTGAATGGACAATCCTCCGGTTCCCAACCCAAGTCTTCAATGCCCCTAACCATGTTGATTTGTTGGTTTACAACTGTCTTGATGTTGGGAAGGCAGTGGGCATAGGTGCAAAATGAAAATTTGATGATACCTCTTAAATGCATAAAAGCAAGAGCGTATTTTAATTTACTAGAAGAAAGCTCAAAAAGTACTTTGTGAAAAAAGTAAGGTTAAAATGAAAAGTGCATGAATGTTTATTTGAAGGTCTTGTTGTATTTGGGACGCCAATAAAAAAAGAAATTCGGACTTGAAAGAAATGCCAAAAAAATACAGAAACGAATGGGCACTGCTGTGATGTGAAGAAAATGTTCGATATGGTCGGTTAACTTGCATCCATTTTGCAAGAAGCTGTCTCCGTCACGGATATCGCAATCCACATTACAACTCATCCCTGCAGTTGTCTTTGAAGTTGTTTTTCTACGTTTTTCCACTGTGGGTGATGCATTGTGAAGAAAAGTTTAGACTGGGTGTTGTCAAAAATGGTTGGTTTACTTTTATACATGTCACAAGAATTCTCCGTCACTGACATCACCATTGACCTCTTCACTGATGTTGAATGGCATTCTCGCAACTGTTTCCTCTGGTCTGTTGTGGGGGATATACATTAATACATAAGCCAATAACTTATCTGTTCTTTGTGCTTTTGTCTCATAAATTTGGGATGAAAGCTTAATTAAAGTTGGAAAGCAGTGGACACAGTTGCAGAGTAAAAATCAAATATGATTCCATTTAGTGTATTTGAACTAGTGCTTTATAAAACATGTAAAGAGTTGAAAATAAACATATTTTGGTTAAAATATAGGACTTAAAATTCAAAATTTGTGGAAAAATAAAGCAAAGTACAGATACCTAAAAATTCATATAAAAAAATATTCGAGGAAACTTTGATTTGTGCCGATTTTAACGATGTTGTGGACAAAACCATACCTCTTATTAGTTTGGTTAGCTTGTCATTTTCGTGTTTAAGCAGTGTTTTTTTTGTAGACGAAGTCATAAAGAGGCATCAGCACTAATTTCAGTCTTTCATAACTGTTAGATAATTCTTATCGTAGGTTTATGGTTAGTTACGAAGTACATCTGTGAATATTCGGACGTTGCCTTAAAAGAAAAGCCTTCAAGTTGAAGCAGGAGAATATGACTTGGCCCTAACCCCTAACCCCATTCACTGCCATCACCGCACCTCTGACTTTAGGAAATGATTCATGGCTGAACCAGTGAACTACTTCCTGTCTTTGCAGCTCTTTTTTGTTAAATGTCTGCCGTGGGAGTAGATCTTTGATCGTTAACTTTTCGTACGCCGCCGAGCACACTCTGGTTGACAAACATAATATTATGCTTGGACTGTCTCTCTCATGTAGAAGCTACAAGGCTCGCCTTTGTAGCACAGTTCCCCCGGAAAACCGAGTGAATGCTGCTCTGTGATCTTTGGGGATGTTTGGAGTAAAAACATGGCTGCCATGTGAGAGGCTAATCGTGCGTGATGCTCGCAGAGCTTCATGACCTCACAGCATCAACACATTAAACCTTTTTTATATGCTGTAGTTTGTTAGGACGTTTCATTGATACATTTCCCGTTACCTTTTGACACAATGTTAACTTTTTTTAGTTTAGCTAGGCTTTACCCACATAGAAACACAACATATAGATATACACTCAAGTAAGAATATAATCTATTATCTATCTACTTATAAAAGGGTTCCAAACTCAAATGTTCATACATATCAATACCTGCATAAACCAGCATGAAAATGAACACTATATCAAACAGTGTACAACAGAGTTTTAGAAATGAGAGGTAAAACACAATGATACTAATTCTACTTATAACTTAATTAAATCTTTTCCATTGCTGTGACTCCCGGGAGACACTGTAGAGGCTTACCCACGATGCACCTAAAGGGTTGAAACAGCATGTGATTAATCGCGATAAAAAAAAAGAACGCATTCATTTCAGTCCTTATTTAATCACATTAACGAGTTAATGCTGACAGCCCTACTTAAAACATCTCAAAGCATGCTCCATTTATTTTTTATCGATATATAATCAGATATTTTTGAATCAAATACCTCCTCTAAATTAACAGTTGACACCTTTCATTTTCTGTCTTCTTTTGTAGGCCAGTTAAAAAAGGCAAAACTATCTGGTCCTTTACAGTGTGTCTAAATTAAAGTTGAAATGTTCCACATCTTTTTGTTCTATTTTACTTTACATTTGCTTTAAAAAAAAACCATGTCCTCTCAAACATTGAACAGTCTTTTGAAGTTATTCTTGATTAAAACAAATAATGAATATCAGAAAAGGATTGCAGAAGTCAAAACTATCATAGGATGATTTTTGATACAGTGTCAATGTTTTTGTCTTCCAGGAGTTCCTGAACCTCTGGACCAGCAGAAGCAGCAGGTGACCGTAGACGAGGGGACGGAGCTCTTCACCTACAAGGGGAACGACGTAGAGTCTTACGTTGCCACGAGCACGCCCTCCGGCCTCTACCAGCTGGAACTTCTGTCCCCAGAGAAGGACAGCAACTTCAAGGTGTACGCCACCACCACTCCAGAGTCAGACCAGCCCTACCCAGAGCTGCCCTACGACCCTCGGGTGGATGTAACCGCACTGGGACGCACTACGGTCACGCTGGCCTGGAAGCCGACACCGACGGGCTCTCTGATGGGTCAGCCTGTTCAGTACTGTGTTGTCATCAACAAGGAGCACAACTTTAAGAGCATGTGTGCAGCTGAAGCTAAGATGAGCACTGATGACGCCTTCATGCTGGCTCCAAAGCCTGGCCGAGACTTCAGCCCGTTTGACTTTGCGCACTTTGGCTTTGTTCCCTCAGATCATGGTTTTAACAAAGACAGAGGCCTCATGAGTAATAAGATTTCACGGTCGTACACAATCAAGCCCAAAGCATCAGACATTCAGAAGTTGTGCATTGGCAATAAAAACATTTTCACTGTGTCAGACCTGAAGCCAGACACGCAGTACTACTTTGATGTGTTTGCTGTGAATTCTGCAACCAACACGAGCACGGCGTACGTGGGAACATTCGCCCGCACTAAAGAGGAGGCTCGTCAGAAGACAGTAGAGCTGAAAGACGGCAAAGTATCGGATGTTTTCATCAAGAGGAAGGGCAGTAAGTTCCTGCGCTTTGCTCCAGTGTCTTCTCATCAGAGGGTCACTCTGTTTGTCCACACATGTCTGGATGCTGTGCAGGTGCAGGTGAGGCGAGATGGAAAGCTGGTGCTCTCCCAGAACGTGGAGGGAGTTCGGCAATTCCAGTTACGAGGAAAGCCAAAAGCAAAGTACCTGATCCGTTTGCGAGGCAGCAGGAAAGGCGCCTCCACTTTGAAGGTGCTTGCAACCACTCGACCCAGCAGCAAACAGCCTTTCCCTTCACTTCCAGAGGATACACGTATCAAGGCATTCGACAAGCTGCGCACATGCTCCTCCGCCACCGTGGCTTGGCTGGGCACGCAGGACCGCAACAAGTACTGCATTTACCGCAAAGAGGTGGCTGACAATTATGGTGAGGAGCAGCGACGCCGGGAACAGAACCAGTGTGCCGGGCCAGAGACCCGCAGGAAGTCAGAAAAGGTCATGTGCAAGTACTTCCACAGCCCGAATCTGCAGAAAGCTGTGACCACAGAGACCATCACGGGTCTGGAGTCGGGCAAGACCTACCTTCTGGACGTTTATGTGGTGGGACACAGTGGTCACTCCGTGAAATACCAGAGTAAACTGGTGAAAACAAGGAAATACTGCTAAATGACTCTGCAAAGAATAAATCTATTATAAATATATATATTAAATAAGTTTATTTAACTCTAAGTGATATTCTACTAAGGAGTGTATACAGACTGACTACTCACACAGCGGACGGGCCTGTGGCAGTGACTGAACTGTTGGTAGAGAGAGAATTCAACCTGTATATTTATGTTTACATTTCATTGTGGCACCTCTGGGTGGCCCGTAGCGAGAGGTGCTTCATTTCCAGGCTTGACATCATGTTGCCACTGGGGAGGCAGAACTTCAGAGATCATTTTTCATCTCGTATGTTTCTTTGTTGCTGCATGACATTTGCTTTTGTCCGTCATATTTGTGTGTTTCTTCAGTTTCACATCACGTTGACCGGAGGAGGTACAGTAGCTCCCTGTGTTGTATAGATCTCTCTCTCTCTGCTTATTCACTACATGTGTTAGAAGGAATTTAAATTATTTCATACTTTTTGTCTATTTTTGATTGTTTTTTATTGATGACAATAATAACTGTTACGAGGAAATTCCAGTTTTATGAGGAAGCTGTCGTAGTTCGGACATTCCCTTGTGTATCTCAGCCAGTGTTTGCTCTAGAGCCCATCCTGTAAATGTGTTCTGTGCCTGAGATCTGTGTTATTATCACTGTATCGCTGTGTGTGTGTCACATGTACAGAGTTGTCCTGCCAATATTCATGTACATAAACACTAAATATAGAACAAGTAATCCCTCTGTCACCCTGGGTGTCATGTTCTTTTGCCAAGCAGTTAACAACACAGTCATGGCTCGAGGATGAAAGAGCCGAGTGCGAGTTGTGTTTATGGACTAAGACACTTAAATTAGGATTACATAAGAATGACTTGGTACTCATGATTGGAGATGATAACTTGACCACAAAGAAAGACAGAGGATGAAGTATTCACTGGAAAAAACACTCATTTCTTCAGATCACACAAATCATAGGTTTTCATTTTCATACACAGTAAAAATACAATACAATACAATCTGTGCACTTTAGTTGATTTCTGAAATCATTTCTTTATCTCAGTTAAATCAGAAATTACAATTAGAGATGGAAGTAAAAAAAATACTTTTAGCCTTTAGGCCTTTGCACACTCAGAAATTGCCACATGTTTAAAAGAAAGACCAACTCATGTTGTGTCATTCACGTTTGCACGCTGACTCTAAAACTTTCATCTGTCATTATTTGTTTCGAAACAGGTTTGTTTCGTCTGCGTCTTTTTTGCATTCGTCAAAATCCTTTAGAGGGTTGTTTGACTATTCAGAGCCGCCGTACATGCAAACATCATCAAGCAAAATGGCAAACAAACCGCTAGCCGATCTTTATAATTTTTGGTTCAAGTATAGCTAGCAGCGTATCAAACTTGACCACTGACATCATGAAAAACACCTGGATGTGATCTGGATAATTCCACAGCTCCTTTATCGACAGGCGAAACTCTCCTTTGCTCTAGTTTTGTTTTCAGGAGCGGAAGAATCCAGTGTTTTCTTTTTCCGTTTTCAAGGAGTGAAAGATCCACTAAATCATCTTCACTGCTTGATGACTGCCTTTTGTCTCTACTGCGAATTTTTGCAATTAATAGAAATGCATCAGATTCAGTGTGCAATGTTTCGGTGTGTTACGTTTTTAATCGGATAACGGATCCGGAAAAACACATCAGAAAAACAGATTCAGTGTGCAAAGACTTTTACTCTTGATTTAGTCTCACTGTTCTTCACACTGATTGTCTTGATGATAACAATATACATTGGCTACTACGCATTTTGTGGACAAAAATGTTTGCTTTTCATGCCTGAAATTTCCTATGATCTCAGATGTTGAAGGAGGAAGAGGTTTGATAAAAGTCAGATTTATTATGTGAAATGCAGGTCCAACAACACTCACATTTGAATAAGCCTATTTGTTAATATAAGTTTTGTTAAATACAAAAAACAATATTGTTTATCTTTTTCTTTATGCTCTTGAACGTGACACTATGCAACCTTTTAGAGAACTAATAATCCACAAAGTAGAATTCCAAAGCAACTAAAAAAACACACACTTGGTCATTTCCTTTCAGTTCGAGGTTTTGCTGCTACAAACGGACTTGGCCGAGTTACAAAACAGTAGCCTATGTAGGCTAACGTTAGCATATTCATGTTAGCAAACTTCTATTAGATGTTGTTGAGTGACTTACGTTACTGAGTTTGTGACTTTCTAATATTTCATTACTTGTGCTGCATCGATGCTGTCTCTAAAATCTCAGTAAACGTTTCACGTTCTGTGATAAAATCATTGAGTTATTAGTTTGTATTTTCAAAAAATTCAGAAACTTTGATTTTGTGTTTATTTAGCTGACTCTTGAGGACAAAACCTGTATGTCTTGTTCTGTAAAGATCTTAAACTGGCTAGCTCATGCATTAGCTTTGGAAACCAGGGAAAAAAGACTTCTTTATAAAAACCTATTTTCACTTTTTGCAGCTTTCTGCAGGATCAATAGTGATGAGGTTAATTACGTTTGGCAAGTAATAAATATATATATTATAATAATACATTAGGCTTTATATATTAACTGTCATATAAAGATGGTTCTCCCTTCATACCCCTTGTTTCTTATTGGTTTTATCCATGTTTTTAATAATGTTAACGTTGTTAAATTGACTGAAAATAAAATGTCTTATAAATAAGGGCCTGTGTCCACTAACACTGACAGCGCTCACAAACTAAGTTTCAGGGCGCTTCTCACTGGAGCTTATTGCTATTACCAAGAAAACATGAAAACACTGTAAAGGTATCATGTCCTGGCATAAGCAGCAGCTTTAGCCCTGGAAGTTTCTCCTCCGACATTGTTGTTGACAAAGCTGTTATCTGGAATCCCGGCCCTTCTTGACTGTGATTGGTTCGGGACATTGTAGGGTGCTGATTCAAAAGTTGGGCACAGCTGATTTATTTGAAGACAGTTTTTCACAGTTATGTCCACAGTAACTTCATCCCCATAACCCGATGTATTATATTAATAAAATAGACATATAACCAACCTGTGACAGAGGTTATGGGATAATCCAGGATTGATTTTGAGTCCTTTCCAATCCCCAAATTCTATATCCACCCATTGGGAGGCCACACATGGTTGAGTTGTGTCTCAGCCACAGCTCTTTTGCTGTCCATTGCTACTGAACTAGAAAATGCACCATCTCCTGCAAAATGTCACTAAGGAAAATGTAATGACGCGTGCTGCCGCCCTCTTGGCCAGGTCACCCTTGTGAAAGAGATCTTGACCTCAATGGGTTAATTACCTGTTAAATAAAGGTTAATCAAAATACAATATAGGCATAGGCTTTCAGGGTTCAAGAGCCATAAATCTTTCTATCTAATTTTGCAGAGAACATGAGGTGTCAATAGTAGAAAGAATGGGGGTTTGCCTTTGTTCATAAAAAGCACCATTTTTCTTTAAGTGGAAAATAAGCTTGAATAAAATACTGATGAAAAATGATCATTCCTTCACTATCCTTGATATTTCAAACATAAAAATAAATGACACTAACCAGGTCATCCTCTCTTAAGCAATCTTATTCCTGTTCAACTACCATTGTACAAAAACATACAATTAAAAAAACAGGCTCCAATTTTGGTAGATTGGATGGCTGGCAATTCCGTTTAACCATTAGACAAAGTTAACCACAAATAAGCAAAGAGAAAATCCAGACACACATCAGCACACATATCCACACGTTCCAATTAACAGCCGTCTCAGGTGAATGGAAGCACTCTCTCTGTTGTGGCCAAGAAAAGCAGCTGTTCGCCATGTTTCCATCATTTGGGAAGCTGCACTGTGATTCGTCGCCACATCTCATGTCAATCAAGCGCTCCTGGTCAGAGGAAATGCAGGGGGGCTCCACCTGGCTCCCATTAACCTGCTGTTGCCCTGAAATAATGTGGAGGAGCTTCCAGAGAGCAGTGGGAGCGTCATGGTTATCCCTGTAAACGTCCACTAATAAAGCTGACCGGGCTCTGCTCACATGTTAGCCTGCATGTGTGAATAAGATCGGCTGTGAAGTGGCTTCTTTAAAGAGTCTCCGGCTCTCTGGTCAACCTAAGAGGTCCAGCGTTGGAAAAAGTGAACACACGCTTCCTTTTTGCCAACATGCTTCAGGGAATCTCCTCACAAACACTCAGCAAACATACACAGAGAAACCTCTATCCCAGAGCTAACCATCTGCAGGGCTGTCCGTGTTTATCTTCTGCGTGGTAATGAGCACAGGGCTTTGATGTATGAGGTTTGTATATATGTGTGTACACGAAGCCGGCTGAGGAGTGCAGACGGACATGTACTGCTCGGGTAAGTGGAGGAGTAAATCGCAGCAGCTCACGGAAGACCTGGCTCTGATTCCCGGTTTGGTTACTTTGTCTTGCCAGCAGATTAGATTCAGACTGATGTAAGTTGTCAGTTAAAAGCAGCTCAAACTAAAGAAATAACCTCATAAAAGGTCAACATATTGTCAACCTCCATTTATAAGGCTACTAAAAATAGCATTAAACCCAGATTTTGTAACATCGGTTATGTATGTAGGTTGATATATATCACACAAATGTGGAGAGGACAAACCATTGAGTCATTTGAAAAACTTACTGAGCAAATCATTCTATCAGTGCATCACTTTTACAAGTTTCTACAACTAAGAAGTTGTCTTCACAACATAATGAAAAGGAGAACATCTGTACAACCGTCTGACCTACAGGAAGTGATTAATTCTCTTTAAACATTTCTCATTTGTAGACAATAAGTCACAAAAGGGGTTATTTCAAGAATTTTTAACGCATTTTAACATGAATCTGAAGAGAACAGCCACATGATTATATTCACCTCTCAACAATAATGGCAAAGAGAGCAAAGAAAAGGATGTTCAGAAACCAAAATGGAAGAAGGATGAGGTCAATAGAAAACAAAGTTTAAAAAAAGTTAGTAACTTTTACACTAAGTTAACTTAATTGTTTCGTCCAATTAGTGGCGGAGCTTCTAACAAGGAAAACATGCTGTATAGGAGAAGGTGACACATGCTGTTAATTCTGTTGGGACAGAGGTGTAAAAATCGAGAAGAAGAGGTTTGATATTTAGCTCAGTGCAACAACAACAACAACAAAAAATCATGGCGCACAAGTGAAAAGTATTTGCAACTGGAGGATAACAGAATACCCTACACTTTTCACCCTTGGACACCACGTATTCAGCGTCATCAGCAACACAGCTATCTCTGCGGTTAATAATTAAGCCGTGATGCTCACCCATCAGAACAAGAGGACCAAACAGATCAGCGCGTTGTTCTACCTCTAAGAGCTGTGCTTATATTTACACACATAAGTAAAAGTACAAGTTGATAAAAATACCACACTTTGTGTGGGAATGTTCTTATGCACTCATTACGCACACATCTGTGCGTACACCATGTTGATGAATGAGAGCCCTGGAGTTTTGCATTAGGGAAATAAACCTCTTGTGTTTTGGGGATTATCTGGAGTTCTTATTTTTGTAAGCCAAAAACAGGTATTAACAAATTGTACTCTAGTACAGAATTATAAAAAAACATGTGAAAAACATGTTATATATGTTTTTAATCTGACTTTTTACTTAAGTTTTTGTAAGTTTTTTTGTATGATTTCGTTTCTGGGACGGTGTTTTAGGACAGAGCCAAGCTGTCTCATTCCAGCCAAACTGTTGCTTTGCTCTAAGTTCATATACAAGTGGCACCAAACCTCTCATGCTGATCAGCATCCTCAAAGAGCCATTTAAAACAAGTTTGGGAGAAAATAACATCACATGTGCTTCTTAAAGCGTTTGTAATGTGTAACATAAGTAGAATTCCCACCACCAGCGAGCCTTTACAGAGCTTTAGGAGTTGGCATTTGTGAGCGTGTTATGTGAATACACTCGCTGCTCATCTTAGAGCAGAGTGACACTTTTGGACAGAGACCGTGAAAAAGGAGGAGAGGCTAGAACAGAATCCAAACAGAGACAGACAGCAAACAGACGGACATGCTGGGAGGGCTTTGAGAGAAACTGTGTGGGCAGAGAATAGGAGTGTGAAAAACTCAGCACTGAATAAATGAAAGAAGAGCTCCTACTATCTATAGGATTGGCACTATACTAGAGAGTGTTTAAAATAAATGATTTGGCCTCACCCTGGTGCCGCTGTCTTAAAAATCTCCAAAGTAAACAGTGCAAAGTGAAATTATGATGCTTCAAGATCTCACACACGCACACAAAGAGGGAGCCCCCACTGCGAGGTAAAGAGGAGAAGACCATGATGGAAATGATTCCACTTCATCTGCTCCAAGATAGATCATTGTGGAGGCTCAGGTCCAAACCTTCATAGCTGTGATTTAGCACAGGGCCAGGCAGGAATCAGAGGCTGCCTTCCAAACCCACCCTGACCAAAAAACTTTTCTCAGGAAGGGTGGAGAGGGACCAGTGGCCCTCGGGCATTACCCGTCCCAGCCGATCTCCATTAGGATAACTCAAGTATAGTGGAAAAAACAATGAATGGCTCCTGAAAGTGACTTTTTAAAAAATTCCTTTGTATGTTTTACTGCAAGGTCAGCTTCAGACAGAAATATGAACAAACCTCTACACATGAGATGCATTTTAATTACATTGATGAGGGTCTGTCTGGTACGTCTGCACCAGAATGTGATCCTCAGTGTTGGGTGTGTGTATTAGCCGTGTGCACATGCAAAGCTCTGTGTGTTTGTGTACACACTGCCATCACCCGAGATGCATTAGGGGTGGTCCCCGAGCTCTCTAGTGCTCATGAAATCATTCCTAAGTGCCTGTAATTTCTCACGCTTCATCTGTACTGTAATTTCAAAAGGCTCTCTCTGAAGACCCTCCTTCAGTGGCGACCTGGGGTTGTCAAATAAAAACATCATTTATCCAGTGACCTCGGAGCTTCAGGAAATGGTTTGCTGGCTGTTCAGCGACGGCCTTGAAATAGGGAGCTGTGGTGGAGGACTGCGGGGGTTTGTGAAACATGAAACAAAAGGTGGTCTGGCCCCTAAATCTACAGTATCAGGTTAGAGAGATTTCAGAAAAATGCACACATCCATTTGGAAAAATCTTGTATGGAACCATTTGTATGTTTGCCAAAGTGAGGTTTTCCTCCAGTGAAAATATTTACTTTAAAAAAGAAACTCTGAAAGTATTTATTTCAATGCACTCTGTTCCTTCACCGTGTCCTAAATGTGGTTCGTGTAGTTTTTGGCCTTCAGAGACTCAACTGGCAGGACAGCCAATGACTGGCTCCGTTCCATGGCTCGGTACTTACAGGTTCAAAGACTCGCTCCTCTGGGATTAAGGATCTGAATATCTTTAATTGGTTTAAAAACATTTATAATGGTAGATTTTTAAGTCCTCAATGCTACATTGTCTCCATGTAGGTTTCTTCAATTTGTAGGCTTTGTCATCAGTTACTAGTACATGGGAGCTTCTTTCACTCTTCCATGTTTGTGTATTAGTCCAAACTGGTCAAAGACATTTAGACAAAAAGTATAGAAAATCTTTGTTGAACATCTTTATAATAAAATAGTTTGTAATGACTTGTGTGTTACATCTCAAGCAGATGATGTCCATTAGTGCTGGACACATTCACACTGAAATATCTCAACAACTATCAGATTAATTTTTCTTTGCAGCCATTCATTGTCCACAGAGGATAAATCCTACTGACTTGTGATCCTCTGACATAATGAAGGTAACATTTGTGGTTAAAGGGAAACTCCTCATCATCTATTGGATGGATTGCCCTGAGAATTTGAAAAGACGTTCAAGCTGACCTCTGTATGAAATGTAATCATTGTGGTGATCCCGCAGGGCAAACTTCAGCAACTATTTCACCTTAAAATAACACATTCATAATAATTTTGATGGTACATTGATTTTTAATAAGAAGAATGATGACTTTTACATTCCCAGCACTCCCCAAACATCTGCTCTTGCACTGTGTAACTTGGGTTGAGTGGGAACCATCTCCTATAAGAAGTACGAAACGGCTTTCTGGCAGAATCCCCTGGAGGCTAACGCCTCTTGTTACCAGTTTAAGTTCAATATTCTCATAAAGGACATCATGATGGATGCAAAGTGACCTGAAGGATGTTGAAGAGAAGAAAATAAAAGAATAGAGAGAGTGTAAGTCCGGAAAAGAGGAAATACTGGACTGGATTTCAATTGTTGGGAGTCAATTCGGCTAAGAAACCAAAAGACTTCATTCAGCCCATTGTGAGTCGTTAATCAACAAGCCTTTGAGTGTGGTGATATGAGTCAACAGCTCGTCAATTCAAGGCACCACACTTTCGTTTGTCCACCTTTAATGCAAAAGGACCACGTCATACTGTTTACAAGGGGAAACTGAACTTCACAAAGGTAAGGACTGAACATTTAGTGGATGCATGGTAGACAGTGAGTGTCCGATTCTGTGCAATTCAACCTGTTAGCTAACGCTCGTGTGCTGTAAGAACGTGGCGTTATTAGGATTTACTCACATCTGGAGACAACCTCAAGTGGTCACTTGAGAAACTGCAGATACAAGCACTTTCAACTTGGATTTAATATTTGCCCCTTGATGTTGCTGCCCGAGTTTAAGCCAGAAAGAAAAGAAAATCAAAAAAGAAATCAAAAAGCTAAATTGTATTTAGTAGTGCTTTGGTCTAAAATCAATATAGCTTGCTTTGTACTGATGATGCTGAAGCTGCATTAAGTGTGAGAATGTCAAGTATAGTTTGAGCATTGACCATTAAACACAGCAAAGGTAAATGAGAATGTGTGTTGACACAAGTCAAGGCACAACATTTTAGTCATGAATGTGGATATCATTAATGCACCACTTTCTCCACTTTGTAAAACAAACATGTTCATTGCATGTTTGAAAGTCAAAGATGTCAGATTATATTTGTAGTAGTCTTTTTTATAGATTTTTGTTGCATGGTTCAAGTGAGACAGAACATTTTGGGGAGAGAAAGGGGGATGACATGCACCAAATGGTGGCATGTCCGGAGTCAAACCAATTACAAGGACCTTACCTCTCCACTTGGCTGCTTGCTCTATCTGCGGAGTTAAACGAGTGCCCCAACAGAATATTCTTTATGAACAGATTCTCCCCTGGTTTTTCAAAAGGCTTTGGTTGTATGTACGAAAACAGTTCAGGTAGCGAGTAAAAAGTGAAGGAGTGCATTGGCTGCAATGCAATACCATAACCTGTCAACTATCATCTAATGATGACGTTGCTGGTCAGATTGTAAACGATGAAGGGGGGGGGGGGGGTAATGAAATTCTTGGTATAGAAAAACAGCTGGCTACATCTGAAGCCTGGAAAAAAATCGTAATTTTTGCCGTTGCTCCCAGAGGCTATATTGTTGAGATGTTGTCACATGATAGCTGATTTGTTCCCAGATTGTAATTGCAGTTAAAACATTGTTGATAATTATCCCAGACTATAGATTGTCTTGGCTCAAACATTCAGCATCCTAATTTGTCTCATAAAACGTCTTATCGGGATTAACATCCTGCATGCTCTCATCTTGTAATGGGGTCCTGGCTTTAGCAGAGGACTGTTCTTTGTGTGTGTTTCTGTGTGTCTTTTGTGCAGGTGTTGGAGATCAGAGCTGGTGGGGATAACTCTGGGATCTGAGTGAAAGCTGAGTGAAAGTTAATGGGATGGAGGGTCCTTAGAGGGCATGCTGGAAAAAAGGGGTCATGACATTTAATCGTCCTGCCCCAGCCAGGCCGAGGCACTGACAGCGGGGTCAAGGGGGGCAGAAATGGACCAAGAAGGACAAGGGTGGGGCAGACCCACACAAAGGCCCTCTCAGTGCAGTGATCAGACCTGTCACCCAATAACTCTCTCTGTTACCCTCTCTTATGGCTAAACTCTCTGAAGTACACCTGGAACATGACCCTGATGACACCAACTCAAACACAATACTGATCTGGGGGGCAAAAATCCCCATTGAAGGACATACTTACCCCGTATTTGAAGCTTAAAGCCCTTAAAAAGAGCAGTCTGTGCTGCTGACAAAGACACTGGAGCCTGACAGCTCATTGACTCTGAAGTAAACATCTACATCATGATCCAGTCTTTGCAGTAATTGTCAACCAACGCTGGTTGTCAGGACCAATCATGCAGCAGTTCAGTGTACAAAACAGGAAGCTGTTGGCATAAACACGAGCTATAAACACTGTAAACAACACCAACATTACACTGACGCTCTGCTGATTAAAGGGGAAAGACGTTTGCTAAAGAGGTGTTCAAAAACAGAATGTACACAAACAGTCAGTGATTAGAGATGATGATAATCTCTCTGTGAACGGTGAAAGTTAACAAATTAAGGTGACTGCAGATAAATAGGACATGATGCAGTTTATGTGAGGTCAGCTTGGGGCTTAATTCAACATTTCCTCAAACGTATATCTTTTTTTCGGTATAGTTGAAACTGCATCCACTGCTGAGCTGCTGGACTAAGTTATCAGACAGCTGAGACAAGAGAACTCTTTTGGCTTTACTCTGTACACGATTATATTTTAAAATTCGATGTATTTTAGTTTTTCGCCTGTATTTAATAGGACAGTGGAAAGAGTAGAAATCAGGAAAGAGAAGGAGCCGCATGTTGGACATGAACCCCGGCTGGAGGAGTAAAGCCTAACCGCTAGGCCAAATGGCGCCCAAAATCAGGCTTAAAATTGTCTAGTGTGTAGCCAGCCTAAAAGAAAGATGGTCTGCTGATACGGTGTAAACCAAAAGAAGGAATTTCTTGTCTCACAAAAAATAGGTTCAATGTAGAGACAGTTTAACCTGAAGACGAAGATCCCTCTGCCGTTACGTTCAGGAACATCACCATTAGCTTTAGTGGAGGGTGTAATGCCACTCCAGAGGAGGACAGAGTGTGTTTGTTATGTGAGTTTGGGGAAATTGAGAATGAGATTCATTTTTGTTTTATTGTGCCATCTATGATGACATAAGGGATTTACTTTTTTAGTAACATGTCCTGTACAAATGTTGATTTGTTTGGATGATTATGAAAAACGTGTGTTGTGCTTTAGAGGAGGAATCTGATGTGATGAATTGTTGATCTACAGCGACTGTATTTCTGGTGTCTTGTAAAACCACGAGGGTCGGGCACTTTGTGTGCATGACACTTAAATTAAATACAATCAATCAGTTACATCCCTCTTTCAGAGTCTAGCTGTTAAGGATACAGTAGTAGGACTACTGAGGCCATAACACATTGCCTCAGCAGTTTCTCATCAGTAGTTTACAACAAATGTACCTCTGGGTACTAATAAAGAAACCTTGAACCTTGATTACATGTTAAACACATGCTTAATAAAGTCTTTCCACAAGAGTGAGATGCCTTAAAGTTGTAAAACTATGGAAAAAGGTGAGTGAACTGAAATGTAATCTAGAAACATGTAAATACTTTATCTTGAAAGAAGAGATACAATGAATCTAGCGTTTTGTTTTAAGGTCAAAATTATGGAGTTTTTAAATCTCTAATTCATCTGAGGCTCTATACATTTGAATAGAAGTGCTGTGGAAGAAGTAAGTAGTATATATACAGTATATTCTATGGTACCTATCATCATTACTGTTTTAACCCGCCTCCTGATTTATGTTTCAGCCCCGAGGGTTTGGGTCAGTCTGTTACTGAGAAGCCGGCTTCAGGCCAGAAGAACCATCTGTCCCCGCAGCAGCCTTTGATTGTTGGTAAATTGTGGTTTGTGGCCTGCTGAGCGGACTCTTTTAAGCTGAAAGGGTCAGTCAGAGCGCTGGTCGCCTGCTTGTTGATGCAGTGTGGTTTCTGAAATATAGAACAGATAAAATTCAGCCAAAACACGCAGTCAGCATAAATATCTGAGGTTTATGAGGTTAATGGTGAATTAGGAAAACTATGTTGAGACATGAGATGTGCATGAATTATCTGTAAAGTATAGACAGCATAGTTTCTGCAACAATTTACTGTGGAATGGCCCGCAAGCACTGACTGATCATTTTAATGCAAGGAAAATGTAACTATCACCTCTGATCTTTCGTAGATCATAAAATAAGATCGTTTTAATGTGATGTAGGCTTTACATTCAGATTTCTATGGATATACATCGGAGGCTTTAGTTGTTGGTTAGGTTGCAAAAGAATGATTCATTCCTGTGTATTTCATTATTTTAAACCAACCGCTGCTGACACAAAGGGTTAATATCAGAAGCTTTCAGTATTGATGATGTCACTACATCATTTTCAACCACAAATGGAAATCCAGTAACTCAGCTGATAGAGGGCGACTAAACGGGTCTAGAAGGCAGGAAACCAAAGGCCCATTTCTTGCCGGAAAGTCGATGACACACCACAGACTTTGAAGACCACCGCAAAAAGAACTAAAGAAGAAGACACAAAAACATGTGCAACATCCTCAACGTGAGATAAACAGGTGCAAAGAGTAAAAGAGCAACTACAAATGAATGACAATAATGAAACGACAACAAAGACATGCTAAATGAATACAAAGAGACAAAAATCAACCCAAAATATTTGCAAAATGCACACAAATGACTATATACTAAGACACACACTACCGTGGGCAAAACAGTTTAAAAGTAACACAAGCAACTGCAAAGTGACACTCTACTAACAGAGACATAAAACTAAGAAAAGTTGTGATAAGACAAAGAGATGTAAAATGACCACAGACAGATTCACAATGACCACAGAGAAGATGTAAAATGACTTCAAAGAGACAAAAACAACTGGAAACAGAAGTAAAAATGCTACAAAGTCCAGAAAATAAAACAAGACTGAGATGAAATACAGTAAGATGTAAATCATCCACAAATAGATTCAATAGGGATAATAGGGGTGCAGAAAACGAACAGAGATGGAGCACTACAACAGACACGTGACTGAAATAAGACACACACAGAGACAAAATAACAAAAAAGAGATACAAACAAAGGAAAAGAAACACAAACAACTGTAAAGAGATGCATATTACTTTAAAGACACGAAGGACTACAAATAGAAACCCACGACTGCAAATAGACACAAAACTACAAGAGATGAAAAACCAACACAGAGAGAGGAAAACAACTACACAGAGAGACACAAAGCAAGTGCAAAGTTATCAAAACAGGAACAAAGAGATGCACAATGTACAGAAGAGGGTGAGGGTCAGGCATGATGAATAAATAATGAGAGGAGGAAGACTTTTTTGTCATTATGTACTTCAAGAAAAAAGTCAAAATGTTCATTTTCAAGCGTTTCAGCATTTCAATTTAATCCTGGACAATCTGACTTTTTTTCCAGCCATTCGACATTATTATTAAAACATTGTATTTTGTACTTTTCTCAACATTTTGCCTTTTTCCTCTCAACATTTAGATTTTATTCTCCATATTGTATTTTAATTTTTTTCTCTAGATTTTGACTTTTTTCTCTACATTTGGACTTTTTTTAATCAAAGTGCATAAGGGAAGAAAATCTTCCTACTATCTCTATTTATTTCTCATGTCTGGCCCTAATCCTCCTCTTTAAAAATGACCAAAACATCTATAACACAAACACTTAGTGACTCCAAACATCTACAAAGAGAAGCAGCAGCATGACCAGTGGAATTAACTTACAAAATGGATATGCACACGTGCAAAGAGACACAACTCAACTAGAACACAGTTTAACCTAATAGATACAAAACGACAGCAAACACCACCCATGGGGCATATATATATATATTTTCATTCACCCTATCTCATGTTGCAAAGTAACCAAAATGCAGCGTTTATGTAGATAATATGTACATAGCCACGACTTTTGCATGTACAATTCTATAATGTTGACTTGCATTGCTGCTTTCGTCGTGTTCATGCTGAGATTGCAGCCTCTGAATGAATCACAAACTGGACTGCTGCACGACAGCAAAGGTAGCTTCTGGTTACAAACTTTGGACCAATCAGGACGCGGCTTTTCTTTCGTGCAGCAGGAGCAGCAGGAGTTCAACCTGGACAGTTTGAAGAAGAAACTATCTGCTCAAAATTCAAACTGACATGCTTATCCACTTCCGCCGACACATTTGAAATCCAACTTATTGTCATTGGAGGAAACATTCCCCAGTAATGACAATGTTGGGTATGTATGTGCCAGACAGATTTTCCCTGAAATCGTCAAAGGTCCAGGATGGAATCGGTCTGTACACGGCAAGGCGGGTGAAAAAGGTTTGTAGTTTCCGACCGGGCAACTTTGTAACCGAGTTTTAGCGTTTTATGTTGCTTTCTAGAAACTTCTAAGCGATTTCGGAAGGTTTTGTGCTCGCCTTGTTCTTGGTAGTCTCTTGACAAATCTTAGTCTCAACCCAAGGCTGCTCTGACGTGAAGTGCCACGTAGATACAGTGACTCCAGTTGTTTCTCGTGCACTACATAACAGTGTAATCATGTCGAAAAGGAAAAGAAAGGTCTTGAGGCTGTTGTAAAGAGCCGACACATATCACAGTACATGAATGTGAAGCTCTCAACTTTTACGTCTATTTGTAGCTTACAACTTCAGCTATTTTCCCACCGCAGCCAGATGTGGGGGCAATGTAGTTGTGACATGTTTCAGAGGATGAATGGGCTCATGTGAAGGTAGAGATGTGTTCACATTCAACAGGACATTGTTATTTAAATCTGTGCTAAAGCCGTTTGAGGATGGACATGAATTCTCATTTTGACCACGCCCCCCTGGAGTCTTTGGCTCGCATGTAAGGTCAAAAGGAAAAATGTACAGTAGGCTACTAAATGATGCATTCACATGTCATATTAAAAAGTAGGCGTGTCCCACAGTTCAAAAGTCTGAAAGTTTGGGCAGTCTACTGGGGTGTATAAAGCTTTAATATAATCCATACTTGCTGCCAACTTGTTGTAAGATGTCATCATGTTTGATAAATGATCCCTGTGTTTGTTTTAAAGGGAGAAAAATTTGGCCCTTTTGCAGGCGAGAGGAAGCTGCCCAATGAGCTGGATGAAAGCTCGGACACCAGACTTATGTGGGAGGTGAATACATTCTCTTCATTTTACATCTTTCTGCACATTTTAGGGTCTTATAATTCAAATATGTAAGTGGTTTAAGCAAAGCCTTGACTCCTTTAGGTGACTTGGATTCTGGTATTGTTGAACCTGGTTGTAACATAAAAGATGAGAGTATTGCTCCAGTAGATCACCTGAGTCAGCAGTGACATAGTTTGTTATGACTGCAGTGTAAGCATTAGCTGAATGTGCCTGAATGAAATAGGTATAGTATAGTGCTTGTTTTTGCTGCCCTTTTCACAGAATGTTTTTTCTAGGTGTTTGACAACATGAAAGGAAGGATCTAGATTTTTTTATTATAAAGTTATAGTGTTTAAACACATGCACAAACCCCTGGAAACGTCTTATATTTTATTTGGGCGAGTTGCATGTGTAGAAGCAAACTGCAAATATGTCACCCTGACTTCACCCAGGAGTTTTCCTGTCAGCGCTCGAGTAAAATGTTCCTGTTGAAGACAGGGCGAGCCGCTTCACCGTATGTTCCCCTCAACTCTTTTATTGATACTGTGAATGTAACCCTTTACACACAGCATTGATATAATGGCTAAAACTTGTCATGATAGTATTGGACTCTGCTGCTTCGTCTGCCATATCTGCATCATGATTTGCTGTGAGGGACATGTGTGAACAGGCCACTCAGGATAATTTTAAGGGAAGTCTGTCCTGAAAATTTCCACAGAGTGCATGAGTGCATGAAGATCAGGGACACAGGAAGTAGGGGTCCTGAGGGTGCTGCAGCAGCCCCTGAAATCAGGGACAATTTAAACCATCAGCTATAAGAACATTTTAACTACAGTGTTCCCCTTTTTATGGGATATGTGGATGTAGTAGCCTACACCGGTATGTATGATTCCTGTTTTTGTCTGTAACTTGTTTATAATACCTCCTTTAGACTGATACAACTCACAGCCATTCAGAGCTTTTTGATTGATGTGCACACATTGAGGTGTTTTGGAGGTTTTAAACACAATCAAAGAAATCAAAGATCTTTGCTCATCCTGTCAGACAAAGCAGCCCAACTATTTGTTACCCTAGATTTTGAAATTCTAGCCACATTTTCTTTTAGAACTTCTTGAGAAAGCGGAACAGCCGCACAAATCCAAGACACGCCGCGCAGCTCCACAGCTCACCTGTTGTCTTCCATTAAAGAGTTTCATAAAAAGGTTTATTTACTGAACATTAGATGACAGTTTACTTGCGGTGCATCCCCCTTTTTTCAGATGCTTCTCTTCCCTCATTATGTCAAAAAACATGCACTTAAAGATAACGGTGGGTTCGCACTTGAGAGGGAGAGAGAGAGAGAGCCGGTCATCGTCTGAACTTTCAGTGTGAGGTTTGATGTCTGTTGAAATGTTTTTAAATCTGAATGAGATGCTGTTAAAACTTTCAGTATTTATAATTCAATCTGAACATTACAATTAATTAATAAAATGTGCTTTTGTGCAGCACATAGTATAACATCATGAAATTGAATTACTTCTCTCTGCACCATCAACTGTCAGTTTGACTTTACGATGCTTCTTTTGACACCAGAAACAGTCATTACACTGCTTTGCTGAGAGCCATTAGACTACGATGACAGTATTTAAACCTTGAAACACACACATGCTTGTCTACCTCTCCCTGATCCATCATCTCATGTTGATATCTTTATAGGGCTGGGCGATATATCGAGTTTTTAAGATATATCGATATATTTTCAAACAAGATATAGGGTAAGACAATATCGTTAATATCAATATAGTTTATGTTGCATTAAAATAACGTTTTACGCGTCTTCTGTAGATCTGCCAGTTCACCTATTTCTCATCTCACTGTCTCTCCCTCTTCACCCTGCTCCTCCTCTCTCTCTCTCTCCCTCTTCACCCTGCACCTCCTCTCTCTCTCTCTCTCTCTCTGAGCCGAACTCAAAAAACGAATGGATTACAAAACACACCACTGTGTTTATTTTGTGATGCAGAAAATTAATTAATTTCACAAACAGGTAGTTTATTTTCATGTACATGTTGAACTTGTGCAACTGACTGTTAATATAAGACATATCGATATATATCGAGTATCGCCATTCAGCGAAAAAATATCGAGATATGAGTTTTGGTCCATATCGCCCAGCCCTATATCTTTATACAAATATTGTGTTAAATCTGGACAACATTTTTAGGACACCAAAGTCACACAATAACACAAACCAATTACCAGCATCTCCTTTGTGTCTAGAGAATCTGTGTGTTAGGAAAAGGTAATAACCTGCTGTTTATGCTTTAATATCAAAAAATCACACCATTACAAAAAGTTCTCTGTCTGCAGGGATGGCAGTACACTTAAAACAGTCATGTCACAGTTGGTGGCTGAAGCAATCGACTTCAGCGATTCCAAAATGCCTATTATAAATTATTGATTTATTATCATACAAAGTCTATTATACATCAAAACCTGTTAGAACAAGGCCCTTGTTAAAAATGACAGGACTTCATTTTTAATAGTTGATAACACAGCATGACAACACCAGTTACATGCCGATAAAAGCTGTATTAAATATGTAATTTGGTAGTTAACGGAGTTGCGGCAGATGATCTCCATGCAGCTAGTGTTGCATTTAAGAACAAGTCATCATTTATCACAGGACAGCTGAGAGGGGAACACACAGCTGCTGCAGTTCTGTCCAAATATGTTCCCAGTTTCTCTGTGATAAAGAAAACATTTAATTACACGGCAGATCAGTTGACGATGGCCGATTCAAACACACTCTCATCTCATTTGGTTTAGAAGCTGTTGGAGAAATATAAGCTGTGATGTAGTTATCTGTAGCTGCCACATTGTGAGCAACGAGAAGATGTTCACATGCAAGAAAACACACTTTGATGCACAGAAGACAAACCCTGAAAGCGACTTAAGAAGAAGAAGAAGAAGAAGAAGAATCAGTCGTTCACTTCTGACAGCTCATGCAGTGTATTGTGTGTTTTTTTCTTCAGGTGCGTGGCAGTAAAGGAGACGTGCTGTATATTCTGGATGCAAGTAACCCACGCCATGCCAACTGGCTGCGGTTTGTCCATCAGGCGCCGTCACAGGAGCAGAAGAACTTGGCAGCCATACAGGTAAATTTCCTCTCTGTGGACAATGAATCCCTCAGACCTACCTACAAGGACGGATTAGAAAGGCCTTTTTACAGACATTTACAGGCAAAACACATCTGTCAAGACAAGCTTCTAATTTTGTTTCAAAAATACGGCTGTAAAGTGACCACTTAGAGAGATTTTGTTTGACTTGGCTTCACATATACGATGCCAGTATTTAGTTCCTTTTTCTTTGTAACTAGAGTCGACAGACTGTTTTCAGTCTTAAACCTTCAAAGTCATTCTCAAACATTTGTTTCTTGCAGAAGGTCAAAGTTGCAGACTTTTATTGTAATTATTTTGAAAGACATCCCAGATGGCCTCGTGAATATAGTTTGACATGTGTCAAAGGTATTTTACTATACAATGGTCAGTGGTGTGGAAAGTGGGTAAAGCATTGAAAAGCAATAAACATAGAGAGCTTCAAACTGATCTTTAGAGGGAACATCGAGAACCATCCATGCAATCATATGCAATAATCTCAAAAAGGTTCAAACATAAAACATGTTAGTAGTAGCTGGATGCATGTTTTATATGTACATCACAAAACAACAATTTGATTCCACATTCTTTGTAAACAGGAGTCTGTAAAACGTTGTTGTATGTAGGCCTGCATGACGATTCTGATTGGACGAGAGGCGTTCCATGAGTGCTGATATAAGCCTTGTTCACACTTGCACAAAACTCCTGAGATACTCCTGAGCATGTGTGAAATCAAAACATACACATTTTTCACGTGGAATTACTCCAGAGTTTCTCCTGTGAGCCCCCATAGTGTTTTTTCCACATGAAGTCTGAGTGATCTCTTGTGAGAACGCAGCAGGATATAATCAGGAGAATTTCACCGTGAGGGAGTGGGAGGGGATGGTGATGTTTATTCCCTGCGATGGGTGCAGGACCATAGATCGATGCGATCTCCATGCATGTAACGAAAATGCTGTATTATGTTTGCTATTTGTCTGCTTTTTCTTCTCTGATCAACACGTAGAATTGATATGGAGGCAAACATTCTCGTTATAGCATCATAGAGCAGACTCTGTTGCACTGTCTGCCACTTCTGTGTCGTTCTTTTAAAGTCATGTCTTGCCTAAGGATACCCCTTTGCCCCCACTCCTATCCGACAGGGAGGGTTTCCTGCTGCGAGGTGCATGTGTGAATAACCAGATCAGGAGGATTTCAGGGGCGATCGTCCTGATATTCTTTAGAAAACTTCTGGAGTGCATATGTGAAAACAGTACAACTTCCCTGGAACTTTTCACAATGTGTATCACTCCGCCTAAGCTAGGTGTTTTGAATATATTAAGTTAACATTACAGCAGACAGTTTGTCCTGATTAGTGTAGCTACTACCTCTGAAACACAAACCATACCCCATATTTAACTCGCTGCATGATAATTGAAAACATTAAATACATGTAAACAACACTAAATAGCTGGTCTGTGGTAACCATAGAAACAAACAGTAGCAAGAGTGCAGGAGAATGGTTGGGTTAGTTGAAAACAGTCCAGTTTCAGTTAAGATGAGAAATTAGTTTAGGGCCTTTGTTTAGAGAGCTGACATCAGATGTCCCGCCCCCTCTTGATTTTGATTGGTTTGTGAGGGAGGAGGGATATTGATAAGCGCAAGAGTGGTGAGAGTGGTGTGAGCGAAGCGACTAAAACCAGCAGACATGTTGCTAAGGGTGTTTTCAGCACTCAGGATGCTGAGTGCTGAAAACGCTGAGCTGCATTGGTATTGTATTGAAAGTAGGCGCTGCCAACACAAAAAAGTGGCCTTAGTGGACATATTGGCAGTTAGTTAGTGGAGGGAACATTTTCTGTTATTGATTTTTACTTTTAGCCACTACATGCAGTTCGTAGAATAGTTATATAAAAGCAATATGACACGAGAGGGAGTGATGTTGATGCACTGCAGTGATTTGATCGCAGGCACTAGGCATGAACAAAGACATTTAGCAGCCATCACTGATATTTAGTGTAGACTGCATGGGAATTCAGTATGGGCATCTTTATCTCCCTGTTTATTTCACTTTTTTAAGGATCTTGCTTAATGCAGATGTAAGAAAAAATTCCAGTGAGTCGTTCTTGGACTGGAATAGGGTATGAGCAAACAGTCGCCTCTTGTTTGATTTGTGGAGAGTGTTTTTGTTCTTGTGTTTGTGGTTTTTTGGAGGAACGGGGAATGACTCTCTTTGTCTATTTGTTATTTCCAAAATACCACAAGTACATGTTTTAAAGTTATGACAACAAACTCAGGACCAACAGAAGCTAAGCCTATGAATACAAAAAAAATGTAAAGAATTTTTCAACACAAACTCTGATACGCACTTGTAAACACAACCTAAGCACACTGGATCTGGAGAATGTCACCTCCTGCTCTCCTGTTGAAAAGATAAAAGAGGCTGTTTTCTCATGATGGAAGAAAAATGGAGGTTAAATAAGAAGAGGAGATGAACATTTCAGGTCTGAGGTCCAAGTTCCTGCCATTAATACCCGAGTGCCCGCAGTGATTGGTCGTTTAGAGGTCGTCCATGTGTGTTAAAGCTCTGTGTTCCATCAACAGTGACTTTTATTGTGCAGCTTTCCTCTTCTTAATCATTATTTATGTATATTTAGAATCCCATAGTTAGAGCAGAATGATGGTTTGATTTTATTAGCATGACCTTTAACGACAGGAAAGTTAATGACAACATTTTTTAGGGTTTGAGGTTTTGACCTGTGGCCTCAATCAGGCTTAACAGACTGTTGTCTGGGTGTAATGACTTCAACAGCCTCAATACATCCAGGGTGTATAACCATAAATGGTCAAAAGAAAAGAGTATTCTGGAAAGAATGCTTTTCTCATTTGCTTCATTTCTCTAAAATGTGTCAGGTAGCGTGGTGCCAGTGTTTCATGGCTTTGCTAATTATGTGGTTAGTAGATTATAACCATGTTGTAGGCTCGTCCTGTGGTCAGTTGTACCCTTGTTATACAGTTAACCTACAATATCTCATCAGTATTTTCTGTCTCGGTAAAATACTAATCATCCTCTTTTCTCTTTACTCAGCCCCAGATTTAAAGACCTAAAGGATTATTCATGTGTTTTTGAATGCTCTGTTTGTTCTGTAACATATATATCATCAACAATACATATTCACACAGATGTAGTACAACAGATGATTATATGCTAAACTGAAAGTGCCTGCTCTGTCCTGGAGCAACAGTAGCAGAGTTGCCACACAGCAAAGCAATATTCAGATTTCAATTATCACATGATAAAAACATGTTGCTTGACAAGATATTGGATCTAGTTCAAGATATCAAAGTGAAAGTATTTGCTCTTTGTAGTGTGGACAGCAGAGTTTTCGGAGCTGCCTCAAAGTAATAGTTTCTTTATCGGTTTATACCACCCTGTGATCGTCCACTGAGATAAAAACCTGGTTTGGTGTCTTCTGTCTGGCTAAATACATGGTAATGCAGCATAAGCACTTAACAGATAATCTGCTGTCATAGGGCGGCTGTGGCTCAGTTGGTAGAGTCGGTTGTCTCCTAACTGAACTGGAAGGTTTGGGGTTCGATCCCCAACTCCTGCAGCCACATGTCCGATGTGTCCTTGGGCAAGCTATAAAAAGCTCAAGCCCATTTACCATTCGTCTGAAATCTTAAAGAATGGCGGGTGTAATAATTCACCATTTTGTTGTCACAAGTTAACCAATAGATCACAGTTTCATCTCTACCATGTTGTTCTCTTTGAGGATGGAGAGAACATCTTTTACCTGGCTGTGGATGACATAGAGACAGACACAGAGCTCCTGATTGGCTACCTGGACAGTGACATGGAGGAAGAAGAGGAGGAGGAAGAGGAGGAGGACATCAAAGACGAAGATGAAAACAGTAAAGATGCCAAGCATCTTGTTAAAATGGGTAAAATGAGGATTACACTTCCTTACTTGGTCATAATTTGATATTTCCTCCATCACATATGTTTCATTTGCCTGTTAGCTCCCTGCTCATCGTGTGTGCGTGTCACATTTCTACAGAGCTGGTCATAAAGAAGGAGGACCACCCCTGCTTGCTGTGTGAGAGCAGTTTTCCCAGCGAGGAGATCCTGGCGGCCCACCTTCAGAGTCTGCACCAGAGGCCCAGCACGGAGGAGAAGGAGTTCAAATGCAAAAACTGTGGCAAGAGGTTCCCCATCAAACAGGCTCTGCAGCGCCAGTACGTTTCTGTTCCTTCACTTAACTTTAGTTTTATTTCATGTTCTCACGAGCAACCTGCAGGTCATTAGAAGTCTGAAATCAGTTTGGCACGTGAAGGATTTTAACATTTATTTGCTTCCAATACAGAAAAGGTTTCAATGAATTTCGATTTAGGATGTGGTTGTTTCTACAAAAAATACATGAAATTAAGAACAAATAAATACGTGTTCTTAAAAGAGAGAATCAGGAGAATTTACTAGTTTGCTTTCTTGCCAAGACTTAATTGAGAAGATTGATACCACTCTCATGTCTATAAGTCTGATATAAGGCTTGATTCAGTACCAGTTAGCTTAGCTTAAGGTTAACCTATTACGCTGATCTTCATTTTAAATGCTGGATGCCCATACTAAACTTGGGCAAAGTTTCCGATCATGAGGTAAACGTATGTTGGAGTAATTCCAGGATAAGTCTGCAGCGGGCTCTAAACGGCTTGTCTTGCAAATCACAAGATAGTTCCCCTGATATGGAACCAAGAACTTCAAGAGATGGCTTCAAGCCTCTATAAGCTGTTCAAACCAATTTTTATAAGCCTTCTTCTCCCAGCACTGGAGAGCAGCCGTCCTCTGGCAGCCCTGCAGGTAGAGGCTAAAAGTAGGGTTTTTATAGACGCCAGTATAAGATAAATGAAGAGTTTTTTGAGCTGTAAAACATGCAAAGCTAATTGTTCCAACGATTACCTCTAAAGATCTCTAAATAATATGTTTTATTTTGTAAATGCAAGAAATACAATGCTACCCAGCGGTCCAATCAAAGGGCTTGCAGATGCGTCGTTTCGGCGTGTAGTTAAATTTTTGAGTAGGTGCACATCAGCCTACGTATGCAGGCTTCTGTGTAGGTGCAGAGCTATGCAAACATTTGGTGCATACTGCAACGCAGAAGTATAAATCAGGCTTTACTATTTCCCTCCAGTACCAGAATTTGTGCTAAGCTAAGCTAACCATCTGCATTGTTGTAGCTTTGCATCTAATGTGTAGGTTTGAAAGTGGTAATAATTGTCTAGTTTATGTAATACATGTATTTCCCAATATCTCAAACTAATCCTGGAATCAAATTGTATTTGTTTATTTAAATGTATAAAAAGCGAAATATCTTTTGCCCTTTCTAGACAAGATTGGTTTGTCGTTAAAAATCCTCTGATGATAACTTCAGTAAGAATTCTTCAAATCTATTTGTCTATATCTGACTTTGACAATTTGATAGTACTTTTCATAATCTTCACTCTGATGTGTTTTATTCCCAACGTGTTGCCTCATTTGTTTTTTGTTTTGAATCCTTCCTCAGTGTTTTGCATTGTTCTGAGTCACTGGATCCATCAGGTGACTCTAAAGCTCACCAGTGCTCGCTGTGCCACAACACATTCAGCTCTGAATCCAGGTAACATTCACTGTCCAAAGAGAAACTTGCATACAGTGTCCTACAGTGTGCTGTTGGACACATCTCATGTATTTCCTCTTGCTTCTTCTTGTGTGTGTAGTTTTGAGCAGCACAAGGAAGCCTGTAAAGGAGACGCTCGGTTCATCTGTAAAGCAGAGAGCTGTGGCAAAAGATTCAAGAGCAAGGACGCTCTGAAGAAGCATAAAGGAAATGTTCACACAGGTTTGCCCCTACGTCTCTCTTCCTGTACCACACACACACACACACACACACACACACACACACACACACACACACACACACACACACACATACACACACACACACAGAAACATGCGTTGCACTTTTCTTTCTTCAAAACGTCATATCATGAAGATGGTTGTCCATTAGCAGCCTCAGCACTCCAGGAAGTGCGGGAACAGTACTTGACCTCGATCAGTTCAAATCTCTGTAATGTTGAGACACATCTCTAATTACTTGCGCTCCATAATTGCTGACCTGTGTGTTCTGGGGCAGCTCACTCCTTCAGATAATTGGACTTCCAAAGCTATTTATGATGGGATGTAGGGCAACGGGGATCTGAGCAGCCGAACATGTGAACCAAGTATCAACCCGAGATTAAGACATCCATCTCAGAGGCTGATGGAGCCGAGAGCCGGGGTTTTATGTTTTACAAATGTGGTCAGGATGAGGGGCGTGTGTGTGTGTGTGGGCGACGGGAAGTGGATCAGACTCCTCAGATGTGGGGCATGTGATTGAGACGTGGATAAGGGGAGGGTCTCTGAATGGTGGGATGGTGGGCCTGTAATGAGGATATTTCAGTTTCCAGTTTCCCTTCTTGTATTTTCTGTCACTTTGTGCTGAAATACTCAACAATGATCGCCATAATTGCTCAGTTTTGTTGTCTTTTTCCTGTAGGTCAGTTTGGTTATTTGTCATCCATTTCCCCTTTGCCCTTTAGGAAGTGCACGCCGGAAACTGACGTGCAACATATGCAACAGAAAATGCTCCTCCTCTCTGAATCTGCAGCAACATAGAAAGGTGAGGCTCTACAACATCCACGGCACTGCTCAGATTATCCCGACCAGATACTTTGCATTGGATCTGAGAGGATTAACAAAAGCTTAAGCAGTTTTGCATGATCCATTTTTACAGTGATGTCTCTTTTTCGCTGGTTTCTTCCTGTACGTCACACTCACAGTGTTTTCTTAAACCCAGTCTGGTCTCTGCTTCCTGAGCCTCTGAGTTCACTTTGTGTGAGTTGTTCTGTTTCCATGTGAGGGTGTCTTTATGATGGAGTTGTTACAATTTTATTCTGAGTGACAAAGAGCAGAGGGTTGGTTTCTTTTTCACGAGCTCATCCCGCAAGTCTTGTGAAATTTAAGAGGCGCTGTCGGCAGACAATTAGGTCTTAACCTTGGCGTCAGAGATCTCCCCTCTTTCTGATGGATTACAGATTTGAACTGAGCTGTTTAAACTCTACTTGACAGTGTTTTTAATGTATTTCTTTGTTGTGGCTCTGTTTAGGGCTAATGTTAGTCATAGACTACCAGGAAAAAGTAGTTGTTGCAACCATAACGTCACCAAGCACTTTTTGACTGCTGTTTAGTTGTTCTTTATATGAAAGGGCGGAGCTAGAGGAGTTGTTTTGAAACACTGACATAATGTCAGCTAACAAGAGCAGTAGCTTGTTAGCAAGGTCCATCTGTAATTCATAGGATCTTTGATATTAACTTTGATTAAAAATGGTCCTAGCATAAAACAGGCTTTAAACAAAATGTATTACCATCAGAAAAGAAAAGCTGACTCCTCAGAGTGTGTTTGAGTAAAACATATTGCTGAACTTGACTTGTTTTGGGTACCTTTTTGTCAGTTACTAATTACTAATTTTAAAGGTTATCAAAATAAGATTTGCACACAACTGAATAATGATAACACACTCACTGAATAGTTAACATGAAGGTCATTTTGGTAAGAGCTCGTGTGTGTTGGCGTGTTCTGTTGGCCTGTTAAAAGTTGAGCTTATACCAGAAAAGAGACATTTATCAAAAGCCCTTTCCAGATTGCGTTTCAGCAACATCACTGTAACTAAGCAGATCCGTCATTACATGTGCGTATGATCATATTCATTCTGTGAAGGTGTAATAGAGGTGTCCCACTCTGTGAATTCACAGTGGGTTACAGCGTTGCAGAAGAACGACATGTAGAGAAACAGCTCCACATACACACACGCCCGGACATGCACACACACACTGCTGCTCTCCCCCAGCTGGCTCCGCCGCTCTCGTCTCGCCGCTCGCATACGGTGTGTCTTGTCTTATTAAACTAAATGTTATGATTATTCAAAAAACAAACATCATGCTGTATTTTAGAAGGCTTGAAACTACAGATTGAGACAAAGAAAACAAATTGGTAAATTGTTGGAAATAAATCAAAAGAGAATTAAGTTAATTTTCTCATAGACTTCA
Source organism: Tautogolabrus adspersus (assembly GCA_020745685.1). Classification (NCBI taxonomy): domain Eukaryota; kingdom Metazoa; phylum Chordata; class Actinopteri; order Labriformes; family Labridae; genus Tautogolabrus; species Tautogolabrus adspersus. The sequence goes on from CM036536.1 coordinate 24,100,742, forward strand.
ATACAATCTGACTTCTTAGCGACAAGTGAAGTTGCCCCCCTGCTGGACATAACAAAGACAGCATTTCTAAGGATATTCTGCATTGGCTTCACTTTTTAGAATGGGAGATTTGTCCACTTCTTATACAATGACTACAGTATCAGTTTATGATTATTCCACGAAAGTGATAACATTTGCTGATTAGACATCTTTGACTTGATAAATCCCTCCAGGATACATCTCGTTTTTTGGCCACTGCACCTGATAATTAGCCGGTCTACGAAAGACTGGTGTAGAAAATTCCTATAGGTGTGTTGCTCTTTGCTGCTGCCTGTAGCCTGAAGCCTCAGGTTTTCTGCAGAGATTAAGATAAGAACAGTAAATACAGGAGCTCCTGTTTGTGGGAAATGTTACACCAAACTAAACAACAACATTGAGATGGTTGTTTTTTGACCTTATGATCTCTGTAGGCTGTGCTTCTGCTTCAGGACTGGGCAGCAGTTCTTCTGATGTTTGGATCTGGATGATACAGTCTCAAACAAATAGTCTCGTTCATTAACAGTCTGTGAATGTTAATGAACGCCATTCATCAACTAATACCCATCATCAGTTATCTCAGCTGGTCGTTTTGGAATTTAATTTCCTCTTGTCAACATTTATCATCCAGATAAATCAGCAGGCATTAATCCAACGAGCCGCTTCCTCTCTGTCCAACAGTTAAAGTCACCTGGAAGTGGTGACATAGTTCTGCAGTGCATCATTTAACCTACTTCACCTGTCTGTGAGTCAGTATTCTCCTGTTTCAAATCTCCGGGGCATTTTAAAATAGGTATTCTTCCTATGTGGCCTCTTTATGTGTCTGTGTGCCAGTTCTGCTTTATGTGGACCATCACGGCAGAACATATTTCCAATCATGCACAATTGTCTGAACCATTGTCTGTTAAAGAATTGGAGTTTTGAAAAGCTGAATGTTCCATAAATTTAGGTCAGTGTTACATGACATTTAGACAAAAGATGTATTTTGCAGTAATACATTTAATTAAGATGGAAAGTGGTGTTATACACACATTTCTACTCTAAAAAAAATGTTATATTCTTAAATGTGAATTGAAGACATTTGGGCATTAAGTGTTCTTCTTGCAGGGCAGCAATCAAACCTCCATAAAGACACGTTAGCTCCAAAGCAGCTTAAATCTGCCATTATCATCATTTAGCTGAACAAGCTTTTGCATTAGCAGCTGTGACAAGAGGAGCTGCTCTGCATTAGCATATTGCTATTGTAGCTGTATGCCAGGGAACTATTGAATGTGCAATTATGAGAGCCGTGCTCTGAAGCAGAAAAAAAGATTGAAACTTTTCATCACTTTAATTGCTTTTCTGTCTGTAGACATCAGTCTGATGAAAACGGACAAGATTTAGTTTACGTAGGCCATTGCGGGCCGGGATCCTTCAACTTTGACATGCTCGCTCACTACAAGTTTTTAGAACTTTTCGACAAAAGAAAACTTAAAGGGGGACTCCTCAGTTTTAAACCTGTGCCCTTATATTGACATGTTTTAAGGATTAAATGACTTCAGGTTTTTATGATACCAGAATCTAAAACTTTGACACAATTCCAGTAAAAATCAAATTATTTGCATAGGCTAACTGTTTAGTTACCGTGGCAACAAAAACAGAAGTCATAGGCTCCGTGTCTACCTGGCGTTTTTTTCTCAGCGCCAGCGTCTTTTTTCAGTTGTTTTCAATGGGTAGAGAGCGTCTGCAGCAGAAAGCGGCCGTCTGGATGAAAAGCGCAGCGCCCAGCGTCTTTTCAACAAGCGCTCTGCCGTTTTTGTGCGGCCGCTCTGAGCGTTCAAGTTGAAAAATCTTTCAACTTTGCAGAAAGGCGCTGTTGACATCACCGGCGCTCTTTTCAAATAGTATGATATTCCCCGTATTTTAGCCCCACACGGATCGTATCTTGTACCCACATCCTCTTTGCTCCGTGTCTGCCGGGGTAAAAAACTATCTCAAATAGAAAACATGCAGTAAAAAGTAACGGAGCCGTGTCGGTCATACAGCGGCCGTTGTCAACACACTGTTGTCATAGAGACAGGACGGGCGAGCAGCGCTTTTCTTCTCAGCAAACAAACACTTCATGCAAACACTTCCGAGCGCACAGCCAGCACTTTTCTGCTAGGTGGACACGGGGCCATAGGCACCCAATATCCGGTCGTTTCTTGATTTTAGTTGCAGAAAAGTTGTCTTGTTTAAACAAATACAACGGCAATGTTTCGGTACTCAAATGTTGCAAACATATTTTGAAATGTAGATAGTGTGCAGGAGTTTGCCTGCAGGAGTAAAGATTTATTACTCTCATAGGCATGTTTCCTTTTTCTTTTTGTTTGGATAATATAGATTATCAAAAGGAAGTAAATGGTAAATGGACGTGTTTTTCTAGTCTTCTGACTACTCTTAAGTTCTTATTATCCTGCAGGTCACACTTACTCGTTATCATCATGATACCCAGTAGCATTTTAAATCCCTGGGTGTGGAAAAGTATTGAAAATGTTGACAACCTTACTAATACCTGCAGAGCAGTTTGCTTCAGCCATCAGCAGTGAATCAGGCTGTAATGACAGAACTGCAATCATGCAATGAAAACCTGCATAAACATTGTAGGGCCAATAGTTGTGATCATTTTACCACTGACTAATTCCATTATAGAAAGGATCATTTGCAGAGTAACACAGTTTTTACTCAAACCAGGTATCAGCTTCACCTTTCTTTCTTCGACATAACCAGACTCCATTGATTAAAAAAACGTATAATTCCTCCCAGAACACAGAAGTTGAGATTTAATGCTGTTTTTTTTTCTTTTTGCTGAGTCTTTTTCATAGTGTTTGTTTTACAGATATTATGTTGGATACTAATTTAACATTTAAAATGACCAAAGTTGCACAACAACAAACACAAGCTAATTATCGCAGTAAAACTTCTGATTTTGTCCCTGGACTGTGGGGATTTCAAAAAGAGCAATGTAAGAGTGTCCTCACACACTTCGAATAACAATCTGAGCATGTCAGGGAAAAAAAAACTTTAGTGGATGAACTTTGATCAGATGCCTGCAGGAATTACATAGCAGGGATTACAGCCCGTTTTGCAGCTGCCAGCTAAACACTTTACAGGAGCTTTAAAAAAAATGTTTGTATTTATTTGTAAATTAGACCTCAAGACCTGTGATATAGATACCAGAATTAAATGCCATGTCTTTTACTTTGTTGGTCAGGTACATGAAATATTTGAATGCCACGCGTGTGACAAGAAGTTCATTTCTACAAATCAGCTGAAACGCCACATGATCACACACTCAGGTAAGAAATTGCCACATTACAAACGTCACTTTCAAACAGTTTGTTTCATCTCAGTTAACCAGAATGCATCTGTGTCACTGCTTTCATGATGTAGAGAAGCGACCGTACACCTGTGAGATCTGCAGCCGCTCGTTCAAGCGTCTGGACCAGGTGACCGCTCATAAGATCATCCACAGCGAGGACAAACCGTACAAATGTAAACTGTGCGGGAAAGAGTTCGCTCACCGCAACGTCTACAAGAATCACAAGAAGGTGAGCAGTCGTGGTGTCACACATGAAATCTGTTGATTCCTTGTGTAATAGAGCTGAATATTTTTTTTAACACAATAAAATGGAGATGACTTCAAAGCTTGAATTATTAGCGAGGCTGTAATCAATCAGGGTCTCGTTGGTGGCTGTTTTCTGTGGGGTCTCTGGCCTGCTCCACCCCTGAGGTCCCCCGTGTTTACTTTTAGGATTGCCGTGTCACTCAGATAGATAGGTCGGGCATGGGGAGGGGGGCAGAAAAACAGAAGCACCTTGAACTTAAAGCCCCTCTAGCTGCTTGTCTTCATCAAGTCAACAAACCAAATCAGCCACGGAGCCTCGGCATGATCCTCCCCATCAATTTAAGAAGCTTCATCAGCATCCACACTGAGGAGAGGGGCTCTGTTTACACTTCACACATGCTGCTGTGATTCTGTTTCTCTGCAGACCCACTCTGAGGAGAGACCCTTCCAGTGTGAGGAGTGCAAAGCTCTGTTCAGGACCCCCTTCTCTCTCCAGCGTCACTTACTCATCCACAACAGTAAGTATACAAGCTTGTGTTTTTATCACTCTGCACACGGTGATACAGAAAAACGTATCTGTTAAGAGAGCTGCAACATCATGATACCATTTAGACAATATGTCGAGGACCATTTCAGACCTAATCTCAGTGCACACTAACACCTGATGATGCATAATCACATGAACATTAACATGCGCTGGCTAACTTGAAGAACATGCAATGGCTCCTAACAAAAGTGGCTCTCTATGTTGGGCTGAAAACACCCCTGGACAGAGGGTACACTTAAAGAACAGCTTGTCTCCTGCACATGTTGCAATTTGAAATGCAACTCAAATTCAACTGCAAGGCAGCATTGCATAAACTGAAAGGTCAGCAGCGCCTGCAATTAGCCGTTCATGTTGAATAAACTGCACATTTTTTTAATCAAGAAATCAATAAAGGACACATCTGGATTGATGATGACCCGGTGAGGAAACAAATGTAAGAGTGTTTAAACAGCTTCATTTCTGTCTGAACACACTGAAACACATCTAAAAACTAAACAAAAACTGAGTCAGCAGTTTTTTCCAAAAGTCCCCATTATTTGGGCTTCAAAACATCAGACAAGTGTGGAGACTGCACATTACAAAATGTATGTTGATAAGTATTTAATCAAATTCATGTGGACTTAAACCTCGTCTGAAAACTGTGTAGGTGAAGACTGGCAGCTATGTGGATCGTGGGCTAAATGTTAAAAGTGAGACCTTTGTTAAACAGCAACTACTGGAGCCGTAAGTGAGAATCAAACTAAAACACAGAACTAATGTAACAATAGCACAAAGTAAATCGATGTTTTCATTTCTATTCCCACAAACTTTGCTGTCAATAGCTGTCTTAAGCCATTGATCATGTCAGAATGACAAGGGCTGTAGTTTAAAGTCTCTGAGTGTGTCAGTTTGACTAATGATGTTCTTTATTGCTTCTGTATTCAGCTTTTCATTGGCTGGACAAATAATGTTTTATGTTTTGTGGTTGAAGCAGACCAGCAGATAGAAAAAGGTCAACATGTTCTTAAAATATTTCCTTTTTTTTGTAGTGAAATAAAGTTTCTCATTGTTTCCATTTCAAACTAGAAAAGGCAAAATAATAATACAAATCAAAGTGTCAAAGCAGGACTGTGGAGTGAATTCATTTCTTAATTTGTTATTCCTGTAGTTTGGGCAAGCCATTTAAAACTGTAACTATCTTCATATTTTCAAAAGAGCCTAGAATATTCCCAGAGGGATCATTTTATCAACCTTAAACTCCTTCTTACCCCTGTGATTATTTTCATAATGACAGAAATCATAACTGGATCAAACACGCCACCAGGGACACATTAGAAAGTGTTCAGTCACTCCGGTGGTCTCTGGATGCGGGTGAAGCCACAGATGGTGGAGCGTCTGCAGGATGCAGCGCCGGTCCTCCCATTGACTCTGATAACAAAGAGATTGTAAAGCTGGAGGCATTTCCTGCTGCTGTCTCAGGAGGACGGCTATATAATACCAGAGCTCGTATAGTGTGTCGAGTTCTGGACAGTATGTGGGGCGGAGGATAGAGTGTGTGATTTCACTGTAGGTGAGAGAATAGATGTGTCATGTCTGTCTTTGTGAGTCAATGTTAGAGAACATGTAAAAGCTCTGCGCTGAGAAAATGAAGCAGAGCATTTCCAGGTAGCATCAAGTCAAACTCATGGGTCCAACGACAGTTTTATATACTTATCCTGAGTCTCTCGTACTTCTTGTGTGAGATTTGCTCGTATGATCACCTCAAGACAGAACCTCCAAACTCTCCTGACTTGACAACCACATCTGAAATTGCTTTTTTTCTGTTCATGAAGAGGTGCATATTCATAATATTTAAGCGATAGTATAATAGTCTTCCATAAAAGTGGCTCTCTGGTTACAAAAAAGAGGCCAACATGAATAAGAAGGTCTCAGAGTACAAACGAATAAATTAAAAAGATAATACAGACAACTGAGGCAGCAGAAAAGAGTATAAAGCAGAGAAACTCCGCTCAACAAGGACCATGTCATCAGCCCTCCAACTCGCTCACAGTGAATTACCTGCTACGTTCACACAATCACTACGTTTACATGCAGTTAGAAAGAGTCGATTTATTGTGTTAGTCCGTCTAAAACTGGACTTTTAAAATGCATATAAAAATGTCTGAAATCGATTTTCTCAAAGTTGGACGAACACACCTAAATAATGCGGTTGGGGATCGATTAACTCTTGCACGTATACACCTCAATCGGACCCAAACTGGACCAAGCGTTCTGCACATGCTGCACAGTCCTTGCACGGGGCTTTTACCCGGAAGTTGAATAGCTTACATATGTAGAATAGCAGAAGTTGCGTTGTTGTCTGCAAACGGATTTCACCATAAGCTAGAGGGATAGCATGTAACCCATGTGAACCAAAAGTAAAGCATAGTATGTCCGAAAGAGGGCATAGTGCCACCTACTGTAGCCGAGGTGGACACAGTCAGTAAATCGACCTTCTCTCTGTGTGCTTGTATACTGGGATAAGGACAGTGTTCCAATTAAATTGCCTCATCAAGCTGTAATTGTTGCTCAACCATGTTTTGTACATTTGCAACCCAGCCCTAAAGTTGCACAGAATTCCAGAAGAGCATGTGTCGAAGGGTTTGGGAAAAATTGGGGCCCATGCATTTCATGTTTGAATCAGCTCCCCTCCCAAGGTGCACTGAATTCTAGCCAGCAGCCCAATAAACACATTCATAAACCTCAACAGGATTTGTAGTGCACCTACAAACAAACAGCATCATCCACAGTAGCAGCAAAGTGTTTCAGTAGTAGGTGTGCAGAGAGGTGACGACTTTTGTTCCCACTGCACAAACCTCACAGTAAAGGTATCCTGCGGGTTATTTTTGTTTCCTTTAACCCCGAATCAGATTGTCTGTCATTTTCAACATGAAGTGGATTAAGAAGACTGTTGCTGGCTAGGTGGACTGGTCCATCTGGTGTGAACCAGAAATGCCAGATTGTCAGTCTGAGCTATCAGGTGTTTATGATGGATAATTATCATGGAAAGCTATTTAACCTAGATATAGATCCTCATGCAGCTGTCAGTCCGAGGGGATTTTCCACACAGCTGCTCAATTTGAACCGTAAAATATCAAAAACAAAAATGTCTAATCCCTCAGTCAAATCAGAGGCAAATACTTGGACTGTATACTCATTTTAGATGATGCTCTTTTTAGGGTTGTGGTGATTGATATTTGTTCTAATATTTGAACTTTTTTGATCCAAACACCTTTTTTTGGTTTCAATTTTGAGAATGAAAAGCAGCTGCATTTCTGAGCCTAAAAGAGATCAGACGCCCCTGTAGATTTGTGTCTGAATAATCCAACTGCAAGTGTTTAGATTTAGATGAACCGCTGATTGCATGAGGTTGTCTTTAATCACTTGCGCATTAATATAAGAACAAATGTCTTTGTCAGATTGAAGTAGTTTTGAAAGTTTCCATGAAACAAATGGTCGAGTGCTTTTAGTTTTTGCAAATGTCATTTTTTTCTTTAAAGACGGGAATCTAGGGTCGTTTTTTGGAGAACAAAGGGCACTTAATGTGAAAACATCCTAAAAAAATGATCATACATAAAACACATCCATCATCTATACTGCTTTTCCTGTTTGGGGTGGTGGGGGTATGTTAACTTTACACCTGAGAAAACTTTGTGTGAAGTAACCATGGGCATGTCTGTGTGGGCGAACGTGTTGTTTAATACCATGATAATGAAATCTTTATGTGAGGGTGTCGTTGAGATTAATTAGTGTCAAGTGTCGATTTTACACAAAACATAATGAACTTCAGCTTTCATTGGTGTTCATGTTATTAAGCTGACCATCATCGTCCTTGGTAATATGAGAGAGCGAGCATAAGCTTGTAACCATTTGCTCACACACACACACACACACACACACACACACTCTCTCGAAGCTCCTCTGTGGAAATTGAATGATCTCCATATAATGGAAACAACCACTCTTCAACAATAGAGGCTGTTGTGCGGAGCGGCGAGCAGAGGCGTGAAGGGAAACATCAGGCTGCTCTCTGTGAACAGCTGACACTGTCTGAGGACTGTCTGTCTGCAGTTTTAGTGCTTTTCACCGAAGGATTAATAAAAAAGCCATGTTTTCTGCTCTGACGTTTGGATGAAACATATGGCAGAGCAGTTAGTTTTACTGTTTCCCCCGGGATGGCAACTACAAATACACAAAAAGATGAGTTCTGTCCAAAAGAACAGGACCAGACGTTTCTATAGACCATTGTTTGGGGTTGTCTGGTGCGATGAAATACCCCTCTTTGTTTGTTTCTGGCTGCACAATCGCACCGCCTAAATTGGTTCCTCTCTTGCTGTGCGTGATGACTGTGTGTTTACAGAAACAACAATAGATGACTGAAAATGGTTCTTACAAATGTTCCCGCAGGTGAGAGGACATTCAAGTGTGACCAGTGTGATGCCACCTTCAAGAGGAAGGACACACTCAACGTGCACATCCAGGTGGTGCATGATGGTCATAAGAAGTACAAGTGCGACCTGTGTGAGAAGGCCTTTGTAACACCGTCTGTCCTCAAGAGCCACAAAAAGGTAAAAACATTATTAAAAAAAACAAACAGACCACCATCACACAGTGTGATTGCATTTCGGTAAGCGCTGTTATGTTGTCCCCAAATTGAGTTCAAGCTGCAATTTTTGTGTATTTATTTTAAATGCATGCAGTAAACGTGAGAGTTTGAAAATAATTTATGAATTTAAATCTGACGGCAAATAGCCAATCACAGATTGAGATTTTAGGGTGGCACCAGGCCCCCCCCCCCCCAGCCACCTCTCTGGACCTGCCCCTGCCTGTCAAATACAAAAGTAAAGCTGATTCATTATTTAAGCACAAACTATGATTGTCACCTAAACCTGACTGAGCACTACTGGTGTCTCAACATAAACTGTGACTGCTTCAAAAACGAAACAAATACGTCCCATGAACCTTTGGGCCAACTTAATCCATCACACATTAAATGTGACTTATTTATCTTTTTACACAAACTTAACCTAATTAAGACCAGGAACCAAATGGGGCGGCAGTGGTAATCTGTAGGGACAACCAAAGGTCCTGGTACGGACCAAAATACAGAAGTTGTTCTAGTAGCTGGAGAGGTGCAAGGGCACTTCCTGAGTACTGCCGATGTGCCCTTGAGCAAGGCAGCGAACCCCCAACCGCTCTGTTGCGCTCCCTGCGTAGCAGTGTGCAGCAGCCCCACTCTGACATCTCTCCACTAATGCATGTCCACAGGTCCTGTTTGTGCATGTGTGTGAGAAGCATGTCTCTCAATAACAGAGTGTAAAGCCAGAATTTCCCTCAGGGATTAATAAAGTATATAAAATAAAAAGTATGGCAAAGCAATTCAAGCCACTGAAGTGCAGGTTAAAATCTGAGTTTCCACAATCAACTCTCTTCTATTCAGCTGAATTAAAAGGCAGAAAATAAACGGCTGGCCAGCTACATTAGAAAAATGTTTCCATTGTTCCACCTCCAGACCTACAGCTCGTCTCACGAACGTGGGGCAGCTAACTGTGCTAATATCTGGACTGTCACACCTGGCGGAGAACACCATCCTGACCGTTGCTGCCCATGAAAGCTTGAAAATCAATTCCTGTGTTGATTAGAAATGGCAGTTAGTCCATTAGCTCTGCAGGGTTTCAAAGCTCCAAACAGATCTGGCTGCAGATTATGAGCTCAGAATCTGACAACGTCCGGTGTGGTTATGAATCCAGATTGAAACCAAACAGCTTCTTGGCACAGTGTAAAAGAAAACGTCTCAGAGGTTGTCTCAGAACAGTAGGGCGGAAGACTCGGGCATGTTGAACTGTCTCCCGCCTCGCCGGGAGCAGAGGCTGCTGGGAGATCTGGCCTTGATCAAAGCCAGGTTGCCGAGGAGACAACATCTTGCATTCTGTGTCTACATGCACAGAGTAACCCCGCTTCTGGCCATACTGATGTTGACGTCTTATTTAATGTACACATTGATAATCTGTAACTGTTTGTCTGAGCAAACTTTGGCCCCAAAACAATCACGTCTAATTCTTACAGTCATGTTTGGTTTGGATCAAACTCGAATAGTCGCTCTCTGCGCCATGTTTGACTTTAGAAGATGATGTCTAAAGTAAATGGAGCAAAATAAGTACCTAAACATTTTGAAAGGCCAACATCTGATCCAGTTTATGAATGATCACAATTTGACTCCATTACTCTAACTGAATTCATATTATGAGTAGAGCTGCGAGTAACGATTTTCATTACAGATCAAGCTGTTTTGATATGATAAAATGTTGTACTTTAAAGTCTATTGTTTGGGAAAAAAAAGTTGGATGTCTCAAATTTTAGTTATGAAAAATGTAGTTATGTAAGGCTTTACTGTTGCTTACTTCAGTAATCACATTATAGTTACTGATCAAACTTTAACTGGAGGACAGAAAAACAAATAAAACGTCCCTTTTCATGCGCTTGTACGCAACACTCGTCTGAGATTACTCAGGTGAGGTTGGCTCGAGTACATGGAGGAGGGAAAAAGTAGTGCATTTCACATCAAGACATCTTTTGAGACTGGTTTATATATGCACACTATTCTGAATTTGTTGTGAGAAAGGACGAGAATGTGACGTTAAAGTGTAAACTGTGCCTCGGCCAGAAACAACTCTCCACTGCTGTGAACATCAAGTCAAATCCTGCAAAGGCAACATGCTAACACAAAGCTACTAGTTAAAGATCCCGGAGCCTGAGTGACGCTTAAGATAAGAGCATGATGCCGACACCTAACAAGCAGCCAAGGCTTGATATTCGACAACCAGTTTCAACAAAAAAATCAGAGATAAATAGGCTTACTGTCGCCTTTCTGTATTCAAGAGCTTGAAAGAAAGATTGTGTGTTTGTTCTCCTTATTAGAATAAGGATTTGTGCAGATGTGGGCATATGAGAGGTTTAACTTCATATTTTTATTTGGCAATTAAGTGACAGTACAGGTGATGTTATGGAATAATGTCAAAGTTAATGTTACTAGTAATGTAACTCATGACTTTCAGCAGTGTGTAATGTTAAGGTAGAGTCAGTAGCAATATTTCTTGCAGCTTGCAAACACAACATGCATATTTGTGCCCTTCCTTCTGGGCTCATCGCCGCCAGAAGTGCACGCTTACGTTAACTTTTAATTCAACAATATTTTTTTGTTTACGTAAATTCCCTGTAAGAAGCAAGCATACTTCTTGTTTAGGAAAAGTAACTACGAGTATCCCAACTTAACCAGGAGTTTGTGCAAGTTTTAAGAAAAGTATTCAGTGTAGAAAATAAATGACTCTTATGCATTACTTCATTTTGAGTCTTTGTTTAATTCCCAGGTATTGTTCCTGTGTGATGCTGCAGCAGTTGCTTGTAGAAATAAAGAGTAGTTTGGTTCATATCTGGCATATCAAGTCTAGTCTTGTACATATTAGTCTTTAATTATTTGTCTAATTTTTTAGCTTATTGTTGATATTTAATGTTTTACCTTTGTACAAAGAGAGCACAGTCTACCGAAGTTAAATTCCTTGTGTGTTAAACATACCTGGCCAATAAAGCTGATTCTGATTCTGATTCTGATTCTGATTCTGGCAGAAAAGCTGGCGTTTTTCATGGAGCGCTCTTGTGTTACAGCGGATGTTTTCTCCTCAGTGAGCCTGGGTTTGTGTTATATGAGAGGGCGTGTGTGTGAGCAGCATGTATGTGCATGTACTATACGTTTTATAGAAGATGGTATCTTCTTTTTCAGTGCTCGGCTGGAAGAACTCCTGCATGAAAATGACAGGTTATAGTAAGAGACCAAGAGATCAATTACACATAAAAATAAACTCCAAAGAATCTCCTACAACTCCAAATAAGTTCCACTTTTATGATTTGAAAGTTGATATTCCCATGTGAACTGGTTAGCTGTTGTAGGTAGAATTCCAGGTGTTTTCTCTTTCTTACAAATAACAAGCTATATCATGCAATGCAGCTCCATCAGGGACATGTGTTGCTAAATGTGCTTGATTGAATGTGAGTGAGCTTGTGAGTGTGTATGCATGTGTTTGCAACTGTGCATGTGTGTGTGTGTGTGTGTTTGAGGATGTGTGTGCCTGTGTATGTGTGGATGGATGGAGCCTTTGTAACGAAACACCCGAGGTGTCAGAGGGACACAGTGGGGTGATGCAGGAAAGGATGGGGGCCCAGAGAGGAGGTGTTCCTGTATTGTTGTCCTGCTGTTGAAACTGTCGCTCTGAGTTTGAGCTTTTCATACTCTCGATTATTTTGTACAAGCGGCCGGGGGGGGGGGGAGGAGGAATTCACAGTAAACTTTTCAACAAGTAATGAGAGGAGGGGGGCGTGCATGGAGGAAAAGGTAGCACGCTCTTTCCACATGCTCTTCTTCCCTGTTTGCATGTGCAGACCTTATGAGTCTGCAGAGCTTAACACTGTGGAGAGCTGGGAGGTAAAGGGGAGAGGAGGAGGAGGAGGAGGAGGAGGAGATGAATGTATACGTGCACCCTGGCCCTCAGTCCCCTGGGCTTTGGACCCTGGCAAATCTGCATCGTCTGTTCTTTGATCCTGCCTTCAGGGCTTCAGCTCGGTGGATCCACTGTCATGCAAACATGTGCATCTCCATTTCTAGTTTACTACTTAGTTATCTGTGCATTCTTAACCTGCTCAGGCAGTGCATTTAAAGATAAGCTCTGAAGGCTTTGTTCAAAGTGGAATCTAGATTGTGAAGTTACTTTAACAGAACAAAAAAGAGATTATGTTTGAAGATGCAGCAGGATAAAGCACGATGAGTACAACGTCCTGACATTGATTCACATTTTACTCTGTAATGTAGCGAGGACGCAGAGGATGAATGGTACAAATGTTTTTCCTAACATCAACCACATGTCTGTGTTATCCTCAGACTCACACGGGGGAGAAGGAGAAGATCTGCCCGTACTGTGGACAGAAGTTCGCCAGCAACGGCACGCTGAGGGTCCACATCCGCAGCCACACAGGTCAGTGCCCCCTCTGCAGCGTGATGCTTTGTGAAATCTACCCTCCATCAGATGCCATTAACGTCAGCTGCTGAAGTGAGGGATGTGGAGTATCATCATACACATATACATGAAGCAATAAAAGACACGTAAGAATCTCACTTCAGCTCAAACTAGAATTCCTGTAATAATCGCACTGAGAGGGGATTTCTCTCCTTTTTTATTCTCAATCAATCTTTATCAATCAATCTTTATTTGTATAGAGACAATTCACAACAAATATTATCTCAAGATACTTTTACAAAAGAGCAGGTAAAAGACCTTACTCATTGTTATGTTACAAAGACCCAACATTAACAATGAGTGAGCACAGCAATTAGCAACATTTAGCAAAATTACAAAGGCAAGACAAAAACGTCCTTTTAAGAGGCAGAAATCTTGGACTCATGATGAACAGCCGTCAGCCGAAACTGAGCCGGGCTTAAGTGATGGATCCCGAGGAACCTACGAGACGTGAGAGCTCAGGAACTCCCAGGTGTGGTTAGTAACTAAGATTTACAGAGAGCGACATTGTAAAAGTGAATGTTTTTCATGATTAATGTGGAGGGTTATCTTGTTTTAGATGAAGCTATAGGTAGCTAACCAGCTCTGGAGGAAGATGACAAAACCTCATTTTGTTCTCACCTGGAAAGCTCTCATGCCTGTTCTTCACAGAACATGCAGCGCTAGAGCTTTTGAACGGGTGAACATATTAAAGAAGAGGCTGCTGATTAAAGCTGCTCCACACACAAACACAAACACACACACACACACACACACGCACACGCACACACAGACACACACACACACACACACACACAAACACACAAACACACACACACACACACACACACACACACACACTTTAAACCAGGAAACATCTGAATGAAGACTGAAGAGCACATTTTATCATTTTAAAATTTCAACTTGATGTTACACTACTTCTTTCCTCCAGTCTTTACACAGACACACCGATAGAGCCCTGGATGTTCATTAAACTGCCTTAAACTGGAAAGCTACACATTCCTGTGTGTTTCCTTACCAACAGACTGGTGCAAAGCCCTGGCTCACACACACACACACACACACACACACACACACACACACACACACACACACACACACACACACACACACACACACACACACACATACATACACACACTCTCCTTGGCCTCACTCTTTCATGTTCTCTTTTCCTCTGCCATCTCTTGGCTGTGTCTCTTCGTCCTCGTTCTCTCTGAGCTCGTCTTCTTCTCTCTCATGAGGTCTTCTTATTGTCCTCTTGTGTTTCTGGGATTAAATCAACACTTTACTCGGCTTGTTTGCCAGCTTCTGGCACTCCTGCTAAAAGACAATTTCATAGGAATTCTGTTTTTATTTTTTCCAAACCTGGGCCTCATTCATTCATGTATTCATTTATTTATTTGTTTATATATTAAGGTTCCTTGGAGGCAAATGTGCCCAATCTAAGTGTGTATACTAAAAGTCCTTGATTGTTTATTTTGGGAGTGTCTGATAACATCACAAACAGGACCCATAAAGATTGAGGATTTTTGTTAAGACTTATAATGTCACACATGCTGCTCACCCTGAAAACTTCAAGTGTGACGCATGTGTGAACGCAAACAGCTACATTTTTTCACTCTGACTTAACCCAGAATTTTTCCTGTCAGCCCTCTAGTACGTTTTCGGGATGATCTGATGTATACATTTTCATTGAAAGTGAGCGGGATGGGGTGGTGATGTTCATAACCTGCGACTGACGTACGACCAGAGACCGTATGTACTCAACAGGCACAATCTCCGTGAACTGCTTCATTTAGTTTTCTCTTCTCCAGCTTGTTCTTCTCAGCTATTTTGTCGATATAGTCCATGTGGCAAACTACAGGAAGCAGAGATAGAAAGGCAAACATTGTCGTTATAGAGTCGTGTTGCTTCCTCTGAGTTTCAATCATGCATCAGTCAGCTTTATATGAGCTGTTGAATCCATACCTCAAAGTGAATTATGAACCATATGTACCCTCTACACGTTTTCCCGTCAGTAGTTGACAAGATTATTGTGTCAAAATGTGTTTGTGTGTGTGTGTGTGTGTGTGTGTGTATTTGCGTGGTGGTCGGACGGTGCTCCCTTTACAAGCCCACCACACTCTGTCAACAGTTCCCTTTGTATCTGTGTGTGTGTGAGCTGTGTGTTTGTGTGTTTCCGTACATGTGTGTATGTGTGAAGGACAAACCAACAGAAAGGGAGAATGTATACCAGTGTGGGCCCGCTCTGATTGTATTTATATAGAATAAACAAAAGAGAGGAATGCTGGGGGAGGGGTGGGAGCCGAGGGGACACCTCAAAGAAAGAAAGGAGTAAAGAGAGAAAAGACCACTCCAAGAAAGCATCCAGCCGGAGGACCCCTGACCCCGACTGGCTGTAAATCTGTCCCCTCATTCTATAGACTGGGCTTTTTTTGTTTGTTGTGTTTTTGTGTGTGAGGGGAAAAAATAAAGCTCCCTGGGCGACAATCCTGACGACTTGTTCTCCAACAGTGAGGAGTGATTTTGTGGGTACACATAACCCATGTGTGGATGCGTAAACTGTGTGATAAATGTGGAATTTGTAGGCTGAATCATAAACCGACACTGTTGATGTAAGTAAACCTTTAAAGACGGCTGGTCGGTCTGTCCCAAGCCTCTTAAAGACGGCGACCAGCTGAGGTAAAGACCTTTAAATCGACAGCTTCTCTGGAGCGTCGACAGGAAAGCTTGATCTTGTTTGTCTTCCTGCTTCACAGGAAAAAGTCAGCATTGATTATTTACCTGCTAAACACACAGGGCTTTGTAAGGATTCCCTGGAGATTTCCTCCCAGCATCAGTTTACCAGCAAACACTGGGGAGCTTTTCGGATGGAATCTGAAAGTGAGAAACATTTAATCTAACGCTGTAAACATGTAAAACTTACTTTTCAATGCCACGTTTTAAAATGATACAATCTCTCTTTATGTCACAATCAATAATATCAAAAAGTACCAAAGCTTTCAGATTTTCAACCAAAAAAATCTGCTTTCCAAAAGAGAGAGAGCACCATCGGGTTGGAGACATTATGGTAGTGAGACATTGCCAATGTCTTTGTGCATTTTAGACATTGTGAAGGAGTTTGAGCGCAATTTCTAATTATTGAAAACTTGAAATAACCCATTAATAGGTGTATATAAGGAATTAGTCTATCGTTGTTGCTGTGGTATCTAATCAAGTATTGATATTGTTTGATTTGTAATTCAATCATATCCAGATTTAAAATTCTGGTAACAAGAAATCCAGAGAAATCTGAAAATTATGGTGAATAAACTATGGTGCTTTCTAATGCCACTTAAAAATGATTCAATCTGTGATTTCAATGATTGACAATATTGAAAACTAAACTACAAACCTTTTAAAAAACTCTGGACCTTTGGTCTTATTTTTAACCTAAAGAGCACTGAGAGAGAGAGCTCTGTGAAAATTGCACAAATATGAAACGTTGCCAACACATTTGTGCAGTTTAGACCGTGTGCAGGAGCCTGTCTGCAATTTGAATTTAATAATAAAAGAAATGATCCAGCATTAGGTGCCTTGGCCTTCTGTTTTTAATGCGGTGGTATGAGAACAGTCATCCATACTGACTTTAACCTGTATCAAATCTCAGCTTAAATTCTGGTATTGTGACAACCTCATTTAAAACATCAACTTGAGAGTGTGAAGAAGCTGGCAGGACATGTGCTGTGTATTTGGCTTTGATTTTTGTTTGATTTTATTTAGTGAGAACATCATGTCGGGCTGAAAACGCATTAGCTGCAGAGCCACACAGGCAGGCGTCTTCTCCGAGAGCAGCCTGCATGAGATCACCACAAAATGAGAGCTGTCAAAAAGTTGGACGTGGACGTTGAAGACGTTGGTGAACTCAGGAGTCATGATGGATGTTTCTGTCATCTTTTTAATGATTCTTTTTGGCCCTCTCATGGCGTTAATGTGTTCTTCTCCACATCACAGCACAGTGCGAGGAGATTTTTCCCACCATGTGTGCCATGATGTGGTGAATAACCCGAGTGGCTTCACGAGGATTATTTGTGCCAGGGGAAATGTGACAGAACGCAGAGCCTCGGTGTTACGCTGACATCATGGGACATGTCATGTTTGGGCTCAGTGATCAGTGTGGACCCATGAGCTGTGTTACAACAAATTGCTTTGGCATTTTAACCCTTAAAACATGATTCCAGTGGGCACTACATTACGTATGACGTTGTGACGTTGTGATGCTGTTCTGCGGCTTTAAATCCCACACAGAGCTGGATTTGATTTTTATTCAAACACAACTGATTTGTTGTTTCTTTACCTGTGAGTTTCAATACACAAATTACTTTTCACTATTGAACAAACTTACAATGCCATCCCTGAGTTTAATTTCCTGCCTGCCACTCTCTTCTGTGCAGCTTTATCCCGTAAAAAAAAGTAGCTCTAGTTAAATAAATCAGGCTCTTATTTTTTTGCAGAAAAAAAAGAAATTTTCTGAAATGTTTCAGAAATGCTTCAGAATTTAGTTTGCAGGTCATCTGGTAGGATCACATGCAACAGTTTTGGTAAACTGTATTCTTCCATCAATATTTTGACAAAAGACGTATTTCTACTCCTTATTTAATTTTATATTTTTTTAACCACAATAACGGAGATGCAATCCATTGACTTTGTCTCAAACTATTGGAATCTGTACATACACACGTGTACTCAGGCACGAAACGATGTGACAAATGTGAACTCAGACCAGCGGGGCAGAGGGGAGGGGGGAGCAATCGTGTTCGGGCGCTTTACAAAACAATTGTGCCTAAAGTTCAAAGAGAACTCTGAGGCAGAAAAAATGAAGATGGCCACTTTTTGTGTTCGTATGGATTTCATGGTGAGCCAACAGTTGATAAAAACCAAACACATTGCATTCAGTATTGTTCTTTCAGTAAATAATGAGAAAATACATTTGAAGCAGCCTGTTCTTACGTTCACTGCTGGCACTGGACAGAGGATGCTTATTGTCTGGGTGTCATTTGTTATAATAATTATACACAGCCATATTTAGACGCTTCAAAGAGCCGCACATTGCAACATCAACTGATCTCACGACACAACAACTGCCCTCAGATGGACATCTGGTACAACTCTGGAATCACTGAACCTATTTACGTTCAGATGATTGCTTTGTTGTCACTGTGGTCATGGTTACGATCTTGTACATAAAATCATCCTGTAGTGAATGATTTTCTGTCTCTGATGAAAAGTTCCTCACTTATTCAGCTTTAAGTGGTCCTGGATGCAGATTTATAACGGGCTCTTTCATTATTTTTTAAACCTGGGTCCTATTTTCAAAATCTTTTGGGGTCTAAATGACTAATAGGTTTAACAAGTTGTGGAATTGCTCCACCAGATTGCCTCAGCTGTCAGCTGTGAAACAGGGTGTAATGGCTGCAATGCAATCTTAGAGGGAATGTGATCAAAGTCTGTCCATTAAAAGGGCTTTGTGCTCAAATGATCACATTGTTATTCTAAAAGTCTTAAGACATCAAGGAAATGATCTTACAGAGACAGGACAAAATGCTTTATTTGAACCAGAAACTGCAGTTTCATCGCTCCCTTCAAAGCCACCAAAGTCCCTCAACTAGAACAATCATTTGACCTCACAGAACGTGGGAGCTGCTGGTCTATTGCTGCTGTAATCAGTTGCTTGTTTTTAATAATGTTCTTTGTCTTTTGAGTTAACATTACTTTTTAAATAAGGTATTATGGGGTTGAAGTTTTTTTTTCTGGTTTGAGAAAAATAATCCAACCTTTACAAAACGTTCTGTACCGAGAAGGATCAGGTTGTCATGTTACCACATTTTTTTATTATCATATAATACATGTGTAAATACCACGGCAACAAATATAAAAGTCCTGGGGCGCTGGTGGCACAGTGGTTAGTGCGCGCGTCCCATATATGGAGGCTATAGTCCTCAATGCGGGCGGCCCAGGTTTGAATCCAACCTGTGGCTCCTTTCCCGCATGTCAATCCCCACTCTCTCTCCCTGACATCCATCTCTATCCACTGTCCTATCTCTCCAATAAAGGCACAAAAAGCCCAAAAATAAATCTTTAAAAAAAATAAAAAATAAAATAAAAGTCCTGGGAGCCTGATATTGGGAAATGTCTTGCTTTGAGTTACCAAAAAATAATCTGAGCCTGTCAGTGGCAAAACGAGCACTTTTGGGGGTAAATTAAAGGTTGATTGAGTGCACTTGCGGTGTAGTCATCCTAGCCTGTTTCAGCCTGTGGGCTGAGGCTCTTTAGTGGCACAAATCCAAAACCTTTTGTGCCTATCAGCCATTTTGACCGTACAATATGTCCAAATAGGGCCCAGGTTTTAAAATACCAGGAATGGCCTTCAATTTGGATGGTATTACTATTTGAGATGCGTGTTGACAGGTTCGATCAGCTGCATGTGGGGTATATGTCTGTATGATACAGTTACCCTCATAAGGGCAAGTTCAAGAGAATTGTTTGCGGAAGCAGAGAGGTCCACTGAGACCTGGCTATAATGGAAAGGTCAAGTGTAAAAGTTGTCGGGCGTTCCTATGGATCATCAAAGGCGATCTCTTATCATCTCCAACACACTGATATCACGTTACCTCTGCGGCCCCTGTCGGTATGTGACGTAGGGCAGAGAGGAGGACAGTGCAGGGCCACTGTCTGCTGAACCGGAGGAAGTGGTGAATTAATTTCTGACGGACAGCACTAATGTCTTTCAGACCGGAGCCCTGAAGCTACAAAGCTTTCTCCATAACACAAACACTGTGCAGCAGGCAGATACGACAAAGCTGGCCATCTGCTAAGCAGACACACGGCCGTACGCACACACATACGACACACATGGGGTGCCAAACGGATCGATTAGCAGACAAGGAGTGTGAGGGCCACAGCAGGGGCCGGGGGAGACACCCAGGGTCAAAGAGATGGTGTTCTGTTTCAGCACATGCTAAATCAGTTACCATCTCCACACACATAAAGCCCCGGCTCAGAGCTGCAGCCACCCCTCATAATCCCCAAACAATCTGGCTCAATCTGGAGAATAAGTGGAGGGTTTCCAGTTACAGTAACTCAGCAGAACAGACACCGAGACCCTCACACGAATAACACTGAGCAATGTTGCCAGAAAGTTACTACTTAAGTTTCCAAGTAGCGTTTGTTTATTTCCTGTTCCGCTAAGGGATTGAGTTCCTCTTGTTTAACCCTGCGCAGGTTGAGGCCGTGGATAAGCCAAAAATTCTGGACTTAAATGTAGTATTGAGTCCATAAGTGGCTGTATTTATGAATGACCTCTCTTAGAATATCAAATACCATCATTTTCTCAATTTTTTTCCAGCTGAGGCACACATGTCCAGACTCGGGGAGCGTATAGGTTAAGTAGGTGAATTGGTGTGCACTTATGTGTTCGCAGGGTGTGGTTTTCTGTGTATTATCCGACAATAGCCAGCTCCTGGGAGGGATGTGATCCAAGCCGCAGAAGTACACTGGCACACTGTGCTCCGGTGCTATTAGCGCACTAATGCCTTCCCCAGGACTCCCCAAGGCCAGCACGGGGCCTTAACCCGATACCACACATGCTACACAACACATAGGATTTGCTCTCCTCTTTCTCCAAACACATCTGGGATTCAGATTTTCCTGTTTGTCAACAAAAGGCCTCCTACAGGCCGAGACTACACAGACGAGGACAGAATGCCGAGCTGCCCCTCTCTGCACATGTTTCACTTTGTGTAATCAGTCCACATATGTCCCTTTAACCCTTTCTACACCGACGTAAGGTTACACATTTTATTACTTTGTGTCACAGCGCTCCTCCTCATGCTCCTCTGAAGCCCTCTGGTGGGGGGGTTTATGGAGGGTTCAGACCAACATGTGTACATCTGCTACATGACAGCTGTCCTAGCTGCTCTGGTAAAGACAGCATTTTATGGAATATGAAAGCATTACATTTAACCATTGTAGCCTTTTGATGGTCAGAAGTTAGAGTGAGAATTTGGAAAGTCATAATGT
This sequence comes from Tautogolabrus adspersus, assembly GCA_020745685.1. Lineage (NCBI taxonomy): Eukaryota > Metazoa > Chordata > Actinopteri > Labriformes > Labridae > Tautogolabrus > Tautogolabrus adspersus. The sequence continues at coordinate 24,122,034 of CM036536.1, forward strand.
TGGTGCACCAGCTTGCAATTGATTGTTAACAGTGAATAAATAATTATTTGTAATTAATGGTAAGAGCAGTATTTTAAAAACCTCTTCCCTGTTTAAACATAACACAGATTTTGCTGTTGCCAGACTTGACAACTGACAACGGGGGGGTGGGGTGGGGGGGGTTTGGGCCTGTAGCCAGCCCAAGGCAGTGGCAGACAAGCAACTCAAATTGTCTCCAAGTTAGAGTGACTGTTTTGGTTTTGGTTTTGAGGAGAGCAATTTAAAGACAGTTTCAGCAAAAAGCATCGTAAAAGGTCTATTTCTGCGGGGCTCCTCACTGTAATGTTTTACAACATAGAGTAAAATAAAAATACTAACAATTCTTACTTTCAGGTGCACTTGCCACCAAGAATTACATTTCATCTGTTAGAGCCCTTTGTGTCGACAGGCAGAAGCAATCTACCAGAGAAATTGGAGACTTTCTACCCATACTGAAACACATCTCTGTCATTTAGACCCCACACTATATAAAAATAGGGCTACTGTATAAACACAAAAGAAATACCATTAAAGGCACCAGCTTGTATTTGCTTTTGAGAGTTTTTAACTTTGTTGTTTATTGTGAAAGCACCATGTGATTAAAAAAAAGGTTATCACGCAGCAACCTCCAGTGTAGAAAAATTAAGCTAAGTGCAAAAAACTGCAGTTCCTCGAGTGTCAACTTGAGAATGGCTCAAACAGACCTGGATGTCACACCCCGTTCAAAAAAGGCTAACATGTTTACAGCCTGGTACACCCTGTACGGCGGTGAATTTTTTGCTAACTCATCTGTTTTGAATTCATGAAGGATAAGCATTATTTACAATAAGGCGTGTGTCTGACATGATTGACAGGTAGGTGGCATGATGTAACGGTTTTTTAAGAGACTTTAAACCCGCCTCAGCTCCGACTCTCAGCCTGTCGTTAGGTTGACAAAGTTAGGTTGAGACAGCATTTCCAGCATGGAGACGGCCACCGACAGGCTTCCAAAGCTCCCTGAAGTAACAGATGGGTGACGTCACTCAGACATTTACAGTCTATGGTATTTATGTTTACAGAAAAATGGAATGCACATGCTGACCTGTTCAGTCTTATCTTGTCAAGGAAAGAAGTGCAGCAGTTGTGGACATGTGTGTTTCTGCAGAGATAGACTGCCCTTGAACATTTGCCACTGCATGCCTTCATACTGTAAGAAACAGAGGAGAAACCTTCCTCCTGCACAGCTGTGTTTATAGCAGAAGGATAATATTGCTCTCCTCAGAAGTTCCCTCGATGGATTTTCTGATTTAATAAGCATCTTTGCGTTTTGAATCCCAAGGAAACACAGCTAATTAACCTTATTACTTAAAGGGGCAGAGCATCTCCCCCATCAATAAAACTACTCGGCTGCCTGTTCGACAATTAGTCACCAAAGACAGATTACGTTGGTGTGAAGCAGATGTGAAATTAGATTGTTGCACTGAAGAAATGAGCACAAACGTGTAGCAGTTGGTTTCTATTATTAGAAGTGTTTCATTACATTTTACCTTGTACACTCTTAGGCATTGTATGATGTCAGGAGATAGGGGTTTCTAGTATCATGAGGTAGAAGATTCAACAAAATATGGACTCTTTAACAAAGAGTTCTCCTCTATATTCTGCAAAAAAACCCAGTTTGCACTGACTTCCTTTAGGAGGGTACACCTTTGAAATAAATTATTAAACCCAGAATTTTTCCTCATCAGGTTTCTACGGTATTTTCCTCCCTGTAATTTCAGTGTGGCTCCATAGGTTACCTCATATCCCTTCTATACATTAGTAATCAGCTCGCTTGCTCCTATCTGGCTCGTGGATCAGCAGGCGGTAAATACATCCATGTGTTAGCGTCCTGTTTGACTGACAGCCCGTCACTTTCTCTTTGTCATCATCGCCCGGCGCTCAGATAGGATCTGTATGAGTTTGCTCTGAATTCTTTTGATCCAGTTTGGATAAGCCACTCTGCCTCTGATGTGCTCCTAAACTGTTGGCCAGTCGGAGCTCAGATAGCGAGCCATGAAGTGAAGCCAACATAAGCTTCTGCAGTGCAGTGGAAAGTCAGCGTGCGTACGAAATGAAAGGGTCTGGAAGGATGATCTGGTCTACCAGTAGCAAGGTCAAAGCAGGTCAGGAAGAACAGAAGACAGAGGCGGCACCATGTGCACTTCAACAACATACTCTGCAGCACAGCAGTGATACAAAAATATCCATTGGTTTTCCTTCTTCTACCTGGCAGTGAAGCTCTCTTGGTTGTTTTGGAAATAATTTGTTTTCAATTTAGAGCCAGTTTTGACTGCGCTGCATTTCTATGAATGTTCTTGTTACTCGCTATTTTTGCTCAAAATGTCAGCTGATGAATTCTTTTTTTCTTTTCTACAAACCAATCTGATATGCAGTAAACTGTGTTCTTGTAGTTCTGCGTGTGGTTTGTCTAGGTGGTGTTGCCGTACCTGTACATCACGTCTCCGTGGTTGAACGTAGAGCAAAAGCAGAGTAAACATCACTCAGATAAGACAGCTCATTTAGTAATAGTTATAATGGCTACAGCAGAGAAGGATGGATGATGATTCTCAACCTGAGCAGCCATGGCCGAATCTCCAGCCCATGTTTAAAATGTGAATGTTGTCTCACTGTGTAAAGCCTGGCTGACATTTTCCCTCCTCATCAGGTATTTTTGGTTGTTCCTATTATTGTTCTGTTTATCTGTAAATCTGTAGCATGTGAGTTAAAGAAATGCTTTCTGCATTTCATGTGCTGTAAAAACGGTTCCATGTCCATGCATATTGAAAAACAAATATGCTGATACCAAGCTGATATATTTGCTGTGCTGTTTACTTAGTCAAATGTAGCATATTTGTATTAGTGAATGTGTTTCACATACATTAGCTTGTGCAATTGACACGTGCCTGTTTTGCAGAGTTGATGTTCGTTACCTGTCTCATATATGAAGGATGTTTTCTCATGCACACTATTTGTTCTTGTTCCTCAGGTGAGCGTCCATACCAGTGTCCGTACTGTGACAAAGCGTTCAGCAAGAATGACGGCCTGAAGATGCACATCCGCACACACACTCGTGTAAGTTTCCCCGTCTCTGTGCTCCTGTTTGGAAAACCTTCATCTTTCATACTGATATAAACTGTTCCAGATTCTTGGTCACTACTTTTCGCTTTTCTACTCTGCACACAAACCCGCATGATCATTTTTTTACTCATTTGACATTTTATTGCATCACTTGTCCTGCCCTGATTTTATGGGTGATCCTGATCAGATGCTCATCAGTTGTTTGGTTTAATTTTAAATGTTGGTCTTCTCCGTCAAATGAATGGTCCCTAATAACTTTCTGACCAATAAGAGCACCAGTATGTGCTCCCTACACATTACTTTGCTTTTTCCACAGCAAAGTGTTACATTTTATGTCAACACATGCACTTTCTTTCACAGCAGCAAGGTAAACGTGCAAGCACACAGGTGTATATATATTAACATTTATGTTGGCTGTATTCCATTTAGCTTCTTCAGTTTCAGGGTCGTGGTATTGTGCACGCTCACTGCATGTAACGGCTGACTCAGACACCTGAATAGAATAGAACAATTGTTAAAGTGTATTAAACCCTGTGCCTTTCTTCTGTACGGGTCAAAATGTCTGCTAGTATAAAAGGTGTGGAAGAACTCTATTAATCCCTCATTGTTAACATCTAATTACACTTTTCAACATAGTTAAATGAGTGAAGTAAATGGGGCTAGAGACAGAGAAAAGGATGCTGACCCAGGTTCAGGTGTCACACTGACATTCTGATTCAATCTGCAGCTCTTTGCTTCAGGGTTTTCTGTTCAGCTGTTATCTGAACTGCAGAGTGTGCGAAAAGATATTCTCACACACCTCGTGGATAGATTGAAGTCCTGTCTCCTCCGTGTCTCACATCTTTGGCACTCCCAACCCATTAAAAATGAGGTAATTCCCACAATTACAGGTTCTTTCATGAATCATTTAGTAAAGTCTACTGACACTAGGCATTACTAAAGAACACCAAAAGAATATTGACTGACATTCATCTGCAGACAAACAAAACATTGTCTTGATTGCCCAAACATTTAAATGTTAAAGGATAATTCTGCTGGATTTTAATCTGGAGCCCTTTTTCAAGTCATAAGGAGCCTTAATGACTAATAGGTAGAAAAAGTCTGGAACTGATCGAGTAGTTTGCTTTAAACGACACCGGTGCGTCAAAGTGTGTCCATTAAAAGTTCTGAATTTTGCCGCTGACATTAAATTGTTATAACAAAACTGAATGCATCCATGCACAGATGGACTTGCTAAGGAGGAAGATGTTTTATTTGAAACCAGAAACAGCTATAGTGCCAATGTCATGGAGGCCCCCAGACTCTGAAGAGATCATTTTGGCGTTGTTGTCGGACTCTCTGAATAACAATCAGAGCATGTAAGTGGTAAAAACATGATTTTTTTTGCACATACTTTGACTACATTTCAGTGAGTCAGGGCTCCGGGTGGAGAAAGAAGAAAGTAAGTTTCTCTCTGGGCGTTTTTAAAGTCATTCTTTTCCCTGCATCACTTCTCAACACGTTGAAGTTGTGCACTAACGTAATACATCTCCAAACCTCTGGGAGCATCTGGACGTGTGTGTTTGAGGCACTTTTGATGAATGAGACTTAATATTTGTTTCATCAGAGATCTCCATCATCAGTACGCACAGCTCTGACTGTGACAGTGGCAGCCTGTCAGCACTGTTAATTTCAAAGATCTTTTTTTTTTTTAATGTTGTCCAGAGCGCAGCACTGTGCTCCACACTGCGCTAATAATGGAGCTCTCCTCCTGCCGGGGTTGGCGTCTCTCAGTAGAAACAGGCAGGTATAATTTTCTGCTGTGCTGCTGATTAAACAGACTGATGTTTGGCTCTAAATGGCCTCAGATCTGCCTTTGCTCAGCGCGCTCTGAAATATCGGCTGAAAAGTTACAAACAGCAGAGCCAGATGAAGTCACTGCCGAGCTAAACAAATGTCATTGGGCTGAAAGAGCCGCAGCTCGCTGTTAATGTACGCGATTAAAGATGGATGCGTTTGGAGTTTGTGCGTTTGTACCACAAACCACATGACAGCACACTAAAATGAAACACACTGGATGACGATATGAACTACTGACATTTTGGATATTTGAGACATTTCTCATGACATTGTTTTGATCTCTAATGAGAATGGATGTGACTGTATGTTGAACAACTAGTTTTTTTTTCATATTTTCTTTGATGAAAGGCGTTTCATATTTTGGATCAGGATATTTTAGAACTGGCGGCTGTCAAAGACAAACTTTCTGTTCTTTGTTTAACAAATGTGAGACTGTCCATGTTCCTGCTGTAACTTACAAAGAAAAATCATCAAATTAGAACAAAAAGGGACTAAACTGTGATGTAATTTCTAGCAGGGTTACTTCAAATCAGCTGATGCTGTGTTAAACTGATTGAGGTAATACATCTGTGTAAGCGAACATGAGGGATAAACAGCCTGGTGGCAGAATCAACGTATTGTATCTTTACTAGTCTAAAAAAACAAATAGATACAAATATAAACAAAGAAATATATTGATAGATGGCCTGTAACACCCATCGCTTAGTTTAGTTCCTTTTTTTTATGCGTACACAAAACTCTTGAAAACTTTCTAAAATGTTTATTAAGGCAAAAACGTACTCATTGTGTCCAACTCTGCTGCTTCTTCAGCCATTTCCACATCGCTCCTTTACATCGTGTGCTGCCTCCTTAGACCCCCTCCCCTGTCATACGGAAAGTCTCCTGCTGTGAGGTGCACATGTGAACAGGCAACTCAGGAAGATTACAGGGCCAGTCTGTCCTAACATGTTCAGGAGTGCATGTGTGAAAAGGGCTTTTGTACCCTTTAAGCTTTGTGTTTTTGTTAAATTTTCTGGTGGACTACTTTATTGCTTCACTGCTACAGGATGGACAAAAACCTTGTTTGGCCACCTCCACGTGTAGCAGTTTAGTTTACTCCTAGGAACAGCTGTTAGCCCTTTGTAGCACAGTGAGGCTAACCAAAGAAAGGCCTGATGTTCCCTGCAAGCTTAAGAGAAGGAGAAGATGCGACAAACTTAAACCAATCCAAATTTGTGGACTGTGCACTGTTTTTTTTGTCCTTGTTTTCTTCTGTAAACACAAAAATGTCCTCTTAAAATAAATAAAGATGATCTTATCTTTTCCGATAAAGTAAAAGGTGAAATTGCCAATCGTTTAGGACAATGCCCGAACAAATAATGCAACTTAATGTGCTTGACTTTGCCACTAGCAGGCTCAGATTGTTATTCTCAGTGTCATTACAGAAAGGATCCCTACAGAGATAGACCTGTTGATAAGAAGCCTCATCTTTATTTGAAACAGCAGTTTCATCACTTCTCAAAGCTAGCAGACTCCTGGCACCAGTGGTAACTTTTCTTTGGGAAACACAGGAGTTGCTGGTCTACCAATAGAATCATAACAAATATACACTTCCATAAAATGTCATTAAACTGGTTTTATCCTGCTGAAAAAACCCCACACTGAAAGCATATAGCCTCCTTGGCGGATGTGATAAAAACACACAGCCATTGTGTGTGTTGAGTTATATAATTCACACCATATAATAGATGCCATTGTGTCAGTGAGCTGTCTGTTGATTTGTAACTTCACTCTGAAGCCTAATGGAGCACAATGACTTCCTATCGGCCTGCTGCTTTACAAATACACGCGCATTAAACACGACACACGAGACGCGAGGCTCGTCTGGAGTAAATAAACCAAACTCCATCTTTGCATTTATAGACGTGCTCTTTGCTCAGAGTGGTCAGATTCAGACGAAAGGTCAGGGCAAAGATCATCGAGTGAACAGCTGCTGGAGAGTGAAGGGCATCAGGTACAGATGTTCGATGTTACCGGGGTCACAGTGATGCATTCTGGGTAAACCCCATCACCTAAGTCCATCCATGTGTTTCCTAACCTTTGCACTCTGACCCTATGTAGTTTTTTTCCTTTTGTCATACAGGAACCTTTTATTCCTGGGTAATTCTTGGAAATTTGCATCACATAGATCGTGACTGAGTGTTTCCACAGCACACACACACACACACACACACACACACACACACACACACACAAACACGCGGCTTTATTTCCATCACCCCCCCTTTCATTCAGTCACACAAACAGTTGCATACTTAAACACGCACACATGCAGTGAACCTGATCTTTACCTCCTTTTGTATCCTGTGTCATTGGGCGCTCCTTGCCCCGCCCACATGATAGCGCCTTTCCCAGGACCCTTACTTCCTGCATGCACCCCGTTCCCATGACAACTAAGCTTCAAATGGGTAGAGCCTTTTTGCTATCAGCCAGACTTGTCAAAAACAGCTTCCAAAAGAGTGACACTGGAAACAAACTCCTGCGATCTGCACTATTTTCACATCTCCTCCAGTCTTTTAGGTGGCACCGCTGTTTCCCCTCAGACTGCAAGACACACCCACACACACATTAACACACACATACTTGAAGAGTTTGTACAAACACACCCACAGTGAGATAGCTGCTTTGACTGACACTAAGGCGGGCCTCCAAGCTGCACAGAGGAAATGTTCTTTGGTAAACTGATGAGGTGTGGAGACAGCGGAGTGATATTCTACAGCCGCAGAGAGCCAGCGCTCTGATACATGTTCAAAGGGATCCTGTACGCCTTGTTTTCCTTACTCTTTTGAGGAATCCATGTGGTTTTGATGGCCCCTACTCCGGTCATTTCCTCCGTACTGCAGGGGCTGTACAATCTTTCATTTCATATCTTCATGAGCTCCCAGGGAGAACACCGGGTGTGAAGTGAGAGAGGGGATCAGTGTCGGAGGATGAGTTAGTGCTGGGCAACATGACAGAAAAATCAAACCAGGACAAGTTTTCTATTCTCATTAAAAAAAGATATATTTATATATACACATTTAAACTGCACAATTTTACAAGGGCAAATCGGATCTTCTGTATAAACCAGATGTTATGATGAATAAGCTCATATTTTCTGTAATGTTTTGATTACTGGATGTTTATTGTCTGTCTAGCAATGCATTTTGTTATTTTCAGTCCTTAAATTTTGTTTGTAAAAATTATTCATATTTCCCCTTTAATTTATTTCCAAGACTCTTTGGAGGATGGGATGTCAGGAGAGGCTGCAAGCTGAGCTGCTGTCAACAGTGTTAGCTTAGTATTTAAGGTCAGGGTCTATTCATCACTCATTGTTTACGAGGTCAGCCTAGCGGTTATGTTGCGGGCCCCATGTACGGAGGCTAAAAACCTCATCACTGCGGCTGTGGGTTCGAATCCGACCTCAGCCCTTTGCTGCATGTCATCTCCGACTCTTTCCTCCCAACATGTCTTATATGTGTTATAACAAAGAATAAAGCAGATTGTTGTGATGTTAAAATATGACTAAAACCCTTTTCCAGTCAAGTGATGAAGTTTAAAATAACCCGAACTCGTCAGTGTTTTTAGAAACAGTAAAAACAAAGTCATTTGAAAATGTGTCAATGTCCCGTGTTTGAGCTACAACCTGCAGACCGCCTGGTTTTTGTCATGTTGTGTGATAATCTGAGAGATCTGTCATTGTGTAGTAAGAACATGTCCAAAGTGAATCATTAAGTTATCAACATTCATTTCATTAAGACTCTGTTTGAAAGTCAATTAACTGTGTGTGTGTTACTAAGATATTTCCACATCAAGTGTTTTCCGCTGTGCCGTGCTGTTTGTTTTTCCTCTGTGCACACGTGTGTGTTATTACACTGCAGTACGGCATCACAGATTTCGTCCATATGTGAACAAACTGGGCACGTATTGTGCATAAATATATATATGTTCTGATGTCGGGTGTGTGTGTGTGTGTGTGTGTGTGTGTGTGTCATTGCAGGAGAAGCCGTATAAATGCAGCGAGTGCAACAAAGCCTTCAGCCAGAAACGAGGTCTGGACGAGCACATGAGGACCCACACAGGAGAGAAACCTTTCCAATGTGACGTGAGTGATCCCTGCAAGAGTGTGCGTGTCTGTGTGTGTGTGTGTGTGTGTGTGTGTGTGTGTGTGATGGCATGAGGCCAGATGTGGAGAGTTAAGGGGTGGGTTTGGGGGCTCAGTAAGAGGCAGATAGTGATCTTGCTTCTCTTGAAGGGCCAGGCAGGCTGATCTCACGTAAACACATTGAGAGGATCAGAGGGAGAAATTACCGTCTGCTTATAATACTGCTGCACAATAATGACTCTCAGAGACTGGGGTGTGTGTGTGTGTGTGTGTGTGTGTGTGTGTGTGTGTGTGTGTGTGTGTGTGTGTGTGTATGTATGTGACAGAAGATGTTGTCCATGCTAGGAGCGAACTTTTAGGTTCTGTGTTTCATCACCAGTTAAAGTTGGAAACATACATGAAAGGCAATTAACTGTGTTTGTCCTGCTTTTTGCTTTCAAAGCCACAGCTGTATCTTGGAAATGTCTTCAATTCAGAATCTACCCAACTATGTAAAAAAACAATATCATGGATATTTATTAAGCTAAAAGATACACAACACATTTCACACAGAATGAAGATCATGTTTGTTTCTATGATTCTAGACCAAAGTGTTAAAACTGTGCAGCATGTAAGACAAAGACTAAAATAAAAGGGACAGGTGCACAGAGTTATTGTGGTTAAAGCCGCCTGTCATCATCTTCAGACAATAAAGGAACTTCATTCTGCTCTCTCTATATACAACAGTTAGCTCATTTTCAGAAGGCCAAATAGATCAACTTTGAATGTAACAATTTGTTTCAGAGGTAGATAAATAATAATAATGTGTCGTAAAGGTTCTCAGTCATCCAGGTAATTGTGAGGTATAATCCAAGTTACTTGTGTCCTGATGATAACGGTCAGTAAAGAAACCCCTTACCCCCCTGTCCTAATGCTCTACTGATAAGTTACATAACCTACCACGTGGCCCTTAGTGGCCATCGCAACAAAAACAGCAAATCTACCTTCACCAGACCCAGGCTCTGTTTCTGCGAGCAGGTAGTGACAACGCCGACACTACCTCCCCTACCACATGGCCCCTATTGGCCCCCACAACGGGCAGGAACAAGAGCCGGCTGAAGTTCTTGAAGACGTTCTGAACAACTGAAGAAGCCTTTTGGATGAGAAGCTTAACGTCTTTAAGAACAAGAGAAGTCCCGTTGCCATTAGGATTACCTGATCCTTCACCTGACATAGGGCTAAGTGGCTTAGTGGTAGAGTCGGTTGTCTCTCAAGAGAAGGTCGGGGGTTCGTTCCCCAGAACCTGCAGACACATGTTCGATGTGTCCTTGGGCAAGACACTGAACCGCAAATTGCCCCCGCTGCTTTGTCGGCGTTGTGTGCATGTGTATGAATGGACCAGTAGATTCTGATGGACACTTTACATAGCTGTCTCTGCCATCAGTGTGAAAATAGTTTTGAATGGGTAGGTGACCTGCGGTGTAAAGCGCTTGGAGTAGTCAGAAGTCAATGACAATAGTCTTAAATTGTGACTCTAGATTCCCAAAATCTTGTAATTCTTTGCTGAAAACCAAAACCATCTCATCAATCACTCATAAGTATGTTCTCAGATTCTCGTCTGAGCTTTAACACGCAAATAAACCTCATTATCTGGCATCTCCTTGAGATTCAAACCAGAAAAAGTCCCCGGAGAACGCTCTCAAGTCATCGTTTAATACCACAGAACCAGTTTCCTATTTATCGTCACTGAAGCATCACCAGAAAGTGTCTCCCACTTATATCAAACATTCATCTGGATGCTTTATCCCTGCTGTGAGGGAGATTTTCATGTAAGTAATTCTATGCTCAACTATTAAAAGCTAATAGAAATAACATGTGGATTTTATTTTAGGTTTGGATTATGAGACAGACAAAAGTATCTCATAGTTCCAGGAACATTTTCCCGACAGGCCGGAGGGGCTCTATAAGCAGCGTCTGTCATAAAGGCATTAAAAATGTTGTAGAAGCATCCAGAAACATGTGTGGAGCGATGAGACGAGGAGGCCCCTCTCTCATCAGCTCCCGTCACTGTTTCACTTATTCAAATATCACATTTTTTACTGACACGGGCTCAAATTCGTAGATTGTTTGAAGCATATTTACTCCCTCTTTGATGGTAAATCTAGTTATAGTTACAAGCTTTGAACCACTCTGGACAAAACAATAACTGTAAATCTGATATATTTTTTAGAATGACTGCATAATTACATGACAGGAATCTCCCTATTTTTCACTGATTGTGTTCAGTCCAAAAGTCTTTTATTTGTGCCACAGATGCAGACTGTCTGTGAGATTTTATGTAATTCCTCGCGCTGCAGCTCTTCACAGATGGAGTGAGGAGGACACACGCTGTGATCTTCAAGCCGTGTGTTAAACTGCAGCTGAACAGCAGCCAGAGGCGGATTACCATGATTGATAGAGGACGATGGAGTCATTTGTACAGTGTAAAATGGCTCATTTATGATGGATGTTAAGATGCATGCATTCCCTCTCGCTATGGGGGAAAAAAAGATTTGTGTCGCTGAGGTCCACAGCATTTGATTTACATTTGATTTAGCGGCTCTGGCTGTGCCTGGGTAAACTCTACAAGAAGAAAATCTAAAGTAAAGCGTGTTTTTTGGTTTTATGGTTACATTATTGTACACAGAGCAATGCAGGAGTAACAGACTGTGTCCAAAAGAGCCACTCACTAACTGATCTGTGTTTGCAAGGTTTAAATAGGAGCCAAAATATTCTCTGATCTCTCCTTCTCTCTAAAATAAACTGACTGGATGATTAAAATCTGTAAAACACTCCATGAAGCAGCTTCACTCTAAAAATCTGTTTTTTTACCAAGGCTATTTAGCAGACATAAACCATTAAGAGGGGCTGCAAACCGAGCAGCTGCTACCTTGTTTCTAGGTGCTCAGCTTGTTCCGTAATATTTAACGTACCTTGTTATACCAGAACATATCTTGCAGCGAAGTTATCAGCAGTGGTTCCCTTTTTTTTTTTTTTTAGAAAACAGATGAGATATTCAAAAAGTTCAAAATACTACTTAGAACATGTTCTTCTTAAAAAAAAACTCTCTCCAACACTCTACAGTGATTTGGGGGCTGGAGGCTGAGCTGCTCACTTAAACGTTACCTGTTGTTTATCTGAAAGCCTTCTTCAGGTTAAATGATATATTGTTAAAAGTAAAAGTGACGTTACTTTAATCCATAGACCGTATAAAACATGGACGTAGTATCAGTGACGTCACCCATTGGTTTCTGAAGAACCGTTTTGAAGCCAAACGATGGCAGTCACCAGATTGGAAACGCTATCTTAACCAAACTCTCAATCAGTCTAGACAAAATGTAGAGCTAAACAGCTTGTAAGCCTCCTGGCTAATGGCTACAATACACCCACCTGTCAGTCAACTCTACCACCCCCCTAAATATGCAAATGTATAAAAATCACTTAGTCCTAATGAAGTCAAAACACATGATTTATAAAAAATATATAGATTTTACCAAAGAATATTTGAGCTTTAGAGTCCAAAGCATTTTTTATCCAGGCTGCAAACATGTTTAATTCAGCTGTAAAAACAGACATTTTTAATATGGGACCTACTGGGGATTCCTTGGCTTTTGGATGAAGCCTCAAGTGGACACTCGAGGAACTGCAGTTTTTTACTTGCCATTATCGTAAGAAAGTATTTGGCTAAAAATGCGTTCTTGTATGGTAGAAAATGGGCTCTTTTAAAATTAATGTAATAAAATGATACTTGTTTTAAAAAAAGTTTATTGTGGCCCTGAGCTGTAATACAAGAAAAAAAGATGACTCCTTTGGTTAAACAAACTCTATTTAACTGACAGGTTAAGTAAAGCTCTTTTATATCTGCTTTCAATGTCTAATCTTTAAATCCTGTGTGTGTCGGTGTCTTCTAGGTGTGTGACCTGTCATTCAGCTTGAAGAAGATGCTCAGCAGACACAAACTCACACACAACCCCAACCGGCCGATGGCAGAGTGCCAGCTGTGCCACAAGAAGTTCACCAGGAACGACTACCTCAAAGTGCACATGGAGAACGTCCACGGAGAAACGGAGAGTTAGAGACAGTTATCGGAGCACGGGCTGGAAATGTTATCTGATGCCTCTGATAAAGTTCATGCAGCCCGCATGGCCTTTACATACTGTATATACAGATGGATAGATAGCAGATATTCTCTTATTAAAGATACATACATGTGGAAATAGAAAACATTTGGGCGAGTATTTCCTGATTGAAACATGGCTGTACATTTGTAATGTTTTTGTCGTACTGTTTAGATACTGTTAAAGATATGTTTGAGCAGAGACGCTGTGTCTGCTCACTGAATGTCTGACCTTTAGTTTTACTCTCTAACCAGTTTGACTGTCACAATCTGACCTCTTCCTCTAATATTTTCTCAACTTTCCGAGTACTTTACTGTACGCCTTAGTCCATTGTCCATGTTTAAATGAACCCCTAACACCATGGATGGATTCTGAGACAATGAGCTCCAGGGCAAAGTCAGACCCAAAATGTCCTATTGGGAAAAAAGTATTTATTTTTTATTTTTTATCCCTGTAGCCATCTTTGTGTCTCTTTGTGGCTGTTTGTGTTCATCTGGCTTACGTTTTGGCTTGTTTTTTAAGTTCTGTGTTTGTTTTGTATTTATTTTTTGTCTTATTTGTTGCATTTTTTCCTTTTTATTGTTGTGCATCTCTTTAAGTTGTATTCTGTGCTTTAACAACTCTTTGTACTGGTCAGTATCTCTGTTGTAAATCAATATATTTTTCTGTCTCTTTGCAGTTTTCTGCTCTAAGCTGATTTTGTCTTTCTTTGTGATCTTTTCTGTCTTTTTGTTGATGTTTTTCTACTCAATGTATTTCTTATCACCAGTCTTTGTTGTCATTTGTCCCTCTTAATGATAGTTTGTGTATCTTCTTGCCAATTTATGTCGTTTCATTTAATCAGAGATCCTGATTCAGGGCTCTCCTTAACATTTTTGTTCCCTTGGCCTGCTCAGTAATCCATCCATACCTGGGACTAAAGACATTTTAGTACCTTTTACTTAAAGGTGCACTATGTAGTTTTGGTAGAGACATGTAAAAGTTGGAGAAGTGTACAGATTCTGTGATATATGTTCATAACTCTGTACACAAACTCTCCTCAGAGGAAAATCTGGTCCCTGGAACACTTTGAAGATAAAATGCTACACAAGAAGTTATGGTTGGGGGGGCCGCTAGTGAAACCGTAACTCTCCTGGTAGCTTTTTAGCTCCAAACAGTGTTCCAGGGACCCATTTTTTCCTTTGAATAAAGTTTCTGTATTTAGTTCAGGAAATATAGCAGAGAATGTATTCACTTCTACAGAGTGCACCTTTAAACCTGTATGATTCCTCCATGTTTACACCTTACTGTTACATTCACACCTTTGCCTCCGAACGTCTGGGATATTTGGACTGTGATGTAGATTTATTATATCAAATGGAAGAATTGGTACAGGATGATGTTACAGGAGTTGTAGAGGGAGAAGTGGAGCTTTGAAAACAGAAATCTGTGCAGCTACAAAATCTAAAGGTGCTAACAAATACAATGCATACATGATACACGAGTTCTAAAGGACTAGAAAGTATTAGGAAACCTTGCTCAGTCGTTTTAAGATAAACATTTCTTTTGAAGTTAGAATGTCCCAAAGAAACTCTGCAAAGAAAAGCGGACCAAGTAGAGCTGATTTAAATGTTCTTTCAATCTCAGATTTTCCTTAATTTAAAGAAGAAAAGACCATGTTTTTATTTTAGGGTACAATCTGGTTGACAGATAAGAAATATTTAGATTGACTTGTTTCAGTGGAGATGAATAACTTCATCCTTTCCTCTGACCTGTTTGGGCTTGAAGTGTTTTACTGTTTCTGTGTCACAAACTGTTACAAAGAATCCAAAGTACTGTGTGTTGACTTTTTCAATGAATTGTTGAGTATGTTTTCATATGAACACCCCCAGGTTATTGTGCCTTACAGCATGTGTTTACATTGTTCTTAATAACTGATTGTTCAACACAGTATTTCATGTTTTTGAAAGGAAGTGCAATTCTGTCTGTTAAACCCATTTACTTCTTCATTTACTGCCTCTTCATTGATGCACATTTCCCAGCTTGTTTTTCCACATCTGTCGACTGTGAATTGTCACTTCACACTTTTGTATTTAGAAATGTATAAAACCTCATCACCAACCAAACATCCATTTCCTCCACTCACTCTAATTTCATGTTTGTGAACTGTTGACATCGGGGGAAGGGAGGTTCAAAAGGAAACGCTTTGAGAGTTGATTAAAAGTGTTCAGTTCTCGCTGTTAATCTAACCTCTATTCTTGGGTTGGCTGCCTGCTGGGAGTCGAGGCTAATTAAGGCCCTTTTTTTCTGAGGCCACAGTCACCACCCGTCTGATCTGGAGAGCCACACACCGAAGAGCCTCTGATGGTTTCTCTCTGTGAGTCTTTCTCACGTCCGTCCCCCTGCAGAGACTCTCAGGGTTCAACTGTGAGAATCTGACGAGCTGAGAGATGTTCTGTGGAGTTTGTCAAAGTTGCCAAAAAAAAGCCGCTGTTCAGACTCTGTAAATCTTGCCATGTGTGGGTTTGGCTTCCTGAAAACACAGAACAAATACAGAGAGTTTATGTTAACATCTTCGACTGTGTGCTGTTTGTTTAACAATTAACTAATTACTGGTATTCATGTTTGATGACATTTCTCCATGGCATCATGTCTCAGATCACGTGTGCTAACCATTGACTGTATAAACAATGGAAGCAACCACCATGATGTCACTGACTGGTTGTCGTCTGCCTTTTTGGAATCTCAAGTTCAGCCTTTTGTCAGTTTCCATGTTGGTTTTCTGGAGCCAAAAGTGCCCATATTTGGATGAGATGTTGGCGCTGGAGAGGCGTGAGGGGTTAGCAAACAGCAAGTTATCCAAACTTAACAGTCAGCGCCCGTAGATAATTCATTACAGGTTGAATGAGCTGGTTAACCACCTTGTTTCCCACACTCTATTTAAGATGGTAGCTGATCAGAGTTGGTTATTTATCAGACTAAAGAAGTTAAGAGGGTGTGAGGCACATAGTGGGCAGGTGAGTGAGAAAGACGATGGTTGAATGATTTTAAACAAACAGGAAAAGCTACTATAAAACCTATCTCATATGCAAAGGTTGCAGGAGCGTGTCCAGTCTTTTTTGACTTGGTTGGCCCGACTGGGGCACTTGCTGCATTCATGTGCTCCTCGGATGGTCACGTAATTTCAGTTCGAAAACATTGTGGACGCTACGAAGAAGATTTGTGGAATGTCTCTGTTAAGTTATAGTTGAGCAAAATTGTGATGTGCAATAAGTGAATTAATAAAAAGTATCTTAACATTAACAAAACATATTTTGCCCCCATGTGCTGACGATTATGACGTCAAGTCGGGTACCTAATTCTTTTCCGAGTTTCCGAGCCTTTGCTCCGACTTCAGCAGGAGTTCATGTGCATTTAAAGAGATCTTTATGTTTTTCAGTTAAACATCCACAAAGGTACGGAAGCCCTAAAAGGACATCCATCCTTAAATGTTATCTAACTCTCTTTTTCCGTGATAATGAGGACATTTCAGGTTTTTTCTTGAGATCTCAACTTACTTATCTCAAGATTTTTTTCCCCTTTACAATAAGTTAATTTCAGTGGTTTTCTTGTGATCTTGAGAAATTAACTTCTTTTCAATCGAAAACCAGCGTTGTTATCTTATAACAGCATTATAAGTACAGACAACAACCACAAAGTAGTAAAGTGAAGTACACTGAATTATAAGATAAACAAACATGTGAGAATATGCTTTTCTCTTGTTATTTAATGGCACATCTTGTGTCCAGACTTGTGATACATTTTTGGACTATCTCAAGTCCTCACAGACTCACGTACTGAATGCCACCAAAGTCTATTAAAGTTCATTGCTTAGGCTTAAGGCTGGTGAATGGAATGTGGCAACTGAGACCAAAAACGTTTTTTTTTCCACCAGGCTGCAAACAAGTTTATTTCTGCGGAAAAGTTGGACATTTTAATTTGGGGAAATATGAGGTCGGACTCGCTTTTGATGCCAGCCTCAAGTGGCCATTTACAGAACTGCAGTTTTGGAGGTCGGGGTTAACCTGCCCTCCCTCTGCAGCGCGGTTCACCACATTGCCCTGCAGGGCGTGGCTGGGCTCGCCCGGCCCCACTGAGGCCCATGCTGCCCACTGAACTCGTGCTGCCCACATTCTGCTTGTTAGTGGTGAAGCCTTCAGGACAAACTGACGCAATCTGAATACAGTGGCATTTATACTGCATCTTGTAAACAGTAGTAGTAGTAGAGAGGGATTCCAACAGTGGGATATTATTGTCTGCCACATGTCTGTCCTAAACTAACTGACAGGTCAGCCGGGGTGTTGAGATGTCTGTTTCTTATTAGTGCTGTTTCTCCGTCTCTCTGTAACGACGTGTCTTGGCTGTCACGGTGCACTTCTCTGCTTTTCCATTTTTGTCTCACAACATTTTCTTTTCTCGTGGGACTTTCCCAGTGACCCACTGATCTTGTCCTCCACTTCACTCAACCTTTTTTTTCCTGCCGTGTGCATCTCTTTCTGCTGGGTGTATCAAGCCAGAAGCTCCCAGTCAATGTGTTTCTAATTACATGTTTTTACTGGAAGCGCCGGTTTCCTGTGCTGCCTCCTCGTTTGTGAGTGTGGCCAGACCGGGCCCGACCAGCATCCACAGAGCCCAACGCCAGCCCCGCCCACTGCCAGGAGTATCATTACCACACTGGTTTGGGTTTATGGCAAACCGCTGTCACGTTAGGAATGACACGGACACGCTTGTCTGACCTCTGTGTTTGCCAGTGTTTCCGTGGTAACAGGTAGGATACCCCTCAGCTTCTCCTGGCCAGAGTAACATGGAATGTGCATGCCCGACGAAGAGTGCCACACAGAGGAATTTTAACAGGAGTGGGCAGGGTGTGTTTGGGTATTCTGGGTCGCTCTTTCAGCACTGATGGATGTTCCCTTTAAACCACATTTCCATGGAAACAGACTGTGGTACTCGGGCACCTAAAACGCCTCGACACTGAAAACCAGTTAAAGGTCAAATGCTTGACACAAGGCCACAGGGCCTGAGCTGGAAAACTTTCTGTCTGAGTCAAACACTCACCCACTCTCACACACACACACACACACACACACACACACACACACACACACACACACACACACACACACACACACACACACACACACACACACACACACACACACACACACACACACACTCTCTCACGATACTCCTGTCTTTGCTGCTGAAACACAAGGTGGTTCTAATTTAATGCCCAGACTTCACTCCGGGCTAGAGGCGATGCATCAGGTCAGGTAGACGGGGATTATTTCATTAGGAGGAAATTGAAAACGGAACTATCATTGTGCTGCAAGTTTTCCCCTCCTCCAACATGCACACAACCAAAAACGTTATTTATTCACAACCATTTAACAGAAACAACACTAAATTTAATCAAGTGCAACAAGTTATTTATTCTTACAGAGGTATGATCAACGTTTCATGTCAACAGTGGAGCAAATGAGGATTTGTACCATGCAGGTGATCATTTATACTGAGGAAACAAAAATGATGTTTTATTGGTGTCTGCTGTTCTCTCACCTTCATGCAGCTTTTTAGCTTCTTGTAGCTTTATTCTTATTTTATTTCTTTAGTGTTTGTTTTATTTTGTTTCTAGGCACAATAATTTAAGCCATGCTTCCATTGTAGGAACTTTCCCCAAGAAGATTGCAGCTTTGCAGAAACCAAGTATTTGAGTGGGGATTGGGGTCTGAAATAAGGGCAGTCACACATCCATTTTGTGCCCGAGCACATTTGATCCCTACAGTCTAGTTTGTTTGACTAGTATGAGTGCTCTGTGCCGTGCTCAAGCATGATACATTTCATTGGCCCTGGCATGGTGCGGTTGCTGATGCACGAGCAAAAGCTTGGGTACGCAACGTGGACATGGAGTAGAACCAATATATATACTGTATACCAGTTGTCATATAACCAATAAAGTGTTAGAGCGCCGTATCTGACCAAAACGACTCAAATGATGATCTCTGTGTCGTTCTCCATTGTGCTGTCTCTGAGACCACGCTCCTTGTAAACTAAGGAAGCTTTTTAATGACATAAAGCCATGAGTGTGTCGTATAACAACGTCATGACGTCTGGTACAAGAGGTAACCATGCTCAGGACCGGTTGAGCCTGGTGCAATGGGAGTACAGGCCAACGGGGGACTGGGTAGGGGGGAACAATCATGCTTCGGCACAGTATGAGGTAACCGGACCTATGTGAGTGCGCCAAAAGTTATCGGGGATATTTGACAACCCCCCAATACCCCTACTTCAGGAATAGTACCCTAAACAAAAGGCACATTTTGTGATTGGTTATGTACTAAAACCTTCTTTTTTCCAGCTGCCAATTTTTAAAATCTGCTGCCAGACGGCATGTTTGTTTTTTGTCCATTGTGAATGAAGAAATCACGTAAAGTTACGAAAGAAAGCATTCAAAAGACGGACAATGACAGATTCCTTGATGAAAGCAGCACGATGGGACACGGCATCCTGCAATGATGAGGTGTCACTTTCTATGGTTTCACTGTAGTTGTGTAGTTGCATTAAAAATATGTTTTGATAGTTGTCAGTTTCTTGATCATCATTTGAATATTTTTGTCTGATGGAGTGACCTTTGTCAGTGTGGTGGAAATGCAAATAACGGCTGAATTAACCTCGCAGCTTCATGAAAAGCAGCTCCTGGGACTTAAAGATCTTGTTTCTTCCGGTAGAATCCTGACTTGATTTCACTTTTACTGCCACCAAGGTGTTTCCAAATTTGGGTTGCATGTTTTTCAGCAATACGCTTCTCAAAAACTCACACTGCTTTTCCTCAATAAGAAGCAGCAGATATTAGCAGTTAGCTGGCCAGCATTAGCAAAGCACTCAGCAGCTAAAGAAACAGATTTTTCCTTATGAAAAATCTGAGAGGGATTATTGGACTTACATTAAGAAATGTTGCCAGTAACACATCTGAAGATAAATATTAATGCTGCTAGACTGTTATCAATAAGCAGTTAAAAATTGTTACCATCTTAATGTTGTGTTGACAGTTTATTTCTGCTGCCTGCAAATGGCCAAAATAATCAGTAAATGCTTTTTTTTCCTACGGCTACATTATGGAGAAACCAAAAAATGTTTCCTTCTGAAAATAAAAATTGAGAACACATTTGATCAAATTTTCGTTTCCCATGTGGAAAGAGCCTGCCAGATCCAAATGGATGTGTATTGATGGGGATACAGCATGGCCTCGTTGTTTATGTTTAAGTGCCTGCAGGAAATGGAACCACATTTGAAGCACTGGAGCACAATGGTTCCTTGGACACAAACTCGTGAGAAAGACGAGAACTCAACAGTGTGCAGAGGTGAAAAGCTGGCCAGGAAACGCTCCAGAAGAATGATGGAGAATTGTCTCCTTTTCCCAGTTTTGTCCTCTTTGGGAGGTTAAACCCTGCGAGAATGACTCAGCCTGTGCCAAGTATAGCTGCTAACTCCAATAAACAAGAATGTTGACTTTTTCTGACTGTGAGGGGATACAGGAGATGAAAGGCTGCTCACACAGAGGCTCTCATCAGTCAGTGTGGGGGTGCTCCTCTGCAGCGTCGGTGTTGGTCACTTCTGTCAGCACGTTGTAGCTGTGGGACATCACTCCTCAGCCTCATTACAACTACAGCGCTGTCCTCACTTTATGCTCTCCGGGTCCACGTCTCAAGTCTCTTTTCATGACCGTGTGCTCTAACAACAGAACAGAGACAAAAAGGAGGACAAGGTGCTCTTTGACAATCTGTGATCTTACAAAATGCAACCCCACCCACCCCCCAAAAAGGAAAAAAAAAACAAAAACAGCAGGCTGAGCAGTGACGAGAAGCTACTTTAAAGGTTTGGAGGAATAAATATTAGTGTGGATGAATAAATTCAGTTTCTGCTTCAAGCTGATGAGTTACCTAAACACCACCTGAGACATTAACCTGTCCCAAACAAAACAATGGAATCACAGCTTTTCACTCGGACAAACTGTAAGGGAGTGTTGTAGTTTTATTGTAAACAAATCTTGACTTGTCATTGTTCATCAACAACTGAAACAGTTTTGTAAAAATATTTAAATGTCACTTAATTATCTTGTTATGACCCAGAATTTTGCAGTCTGTACTTCAGTAATTATTGCCACAAAGAATAAGCTTTAATAAATATTAGGCTGCTTAAGGCTGGAGATATACTTGCTGTTGTTTGTGTGTAGTGTTTGTGTACTCTCTTGTAACTCGAAGGTCTTATTATTATATCAATACAACAATCTGAATTAACATAAAAGTAAAATGAATAATGATAATAGTACTAACAGATAGCACTGAAACACTCAGATGTACTGTTTCTTATCAGTGAACACAGTCCGGGTGTTTTGGTTAAACGAGTGACCCTGTTAACTGGTGACTTTCAGCCAAATGCGTCCATAGAAATCATAATTACAGCAGCTGTTTAACGTGGAACGAGTCCTCGTGCAATACTAAATGTCAAATGTAGTAACCTAGTATGTATTTGATGAAAACTAAGCAATTACAAATGCAGCTGAAGATGCACTATGCTGAATGTGTAGTCTGTTCACAGGGTCACTCGTTGAACCACATCACCGATCGTGTTCATGTTTAGTTTTGCAGGTTTTCACATTGACATTGAAAAAATGAAACTCATGTGTCCCAGATATTTTGACGGGCTGGTTGGTACCTGTGCAGCGGCAGAGACACGTTGTACTTGGGTAATTGTTGACTTTGTGTATCAGTTTGTCTTAAAAACTTTGAGCCATTGTTGTTCCTGCTGCTGTGTAGATTGTAACATCCCCTCTGCCTCTACACTGTCTCTACCAGTGTGATATGTGAACACTGCAGCTTGGATCGGCATCGCGTTTCTTTTTAAGGACACGCACAGACAATGTGCCAAACAGATGCATGGGTCGGTGGCAGCTATCATGCGTACGCATACGTGTTGTTAAAAGCAAGTATATCTCCACCCTGAGTCTCTGTGTAAATATGGAGGCAGTTGAACTACCAATAAGCTGCACTATAATGTTTAACTTCTTGATGAATCATATGTAGTTAACTAATGCCCCACACTGAGTCTGCAGGGGCAATGAAACAAAGTCAATGCTGTCCTCAGCTGCAGAAACTCAACTTGGCAGAAAATATACAACAAAACAGAAAATCCAATAAGATTCTGACCTTTGCCAAGGTTCAGTGTTACCCACAAAGCAGAGAGAGAGCCTCTCAAGAGACGCCAGAAACCAAATTCAACCCATTCTTTTTATTAGTCTGTGAACATTTGAGCGTGCCGTGTAAAAAGCTGCAGCCAGACTCGTCTTTCTGGTTGTGTCCTTCCCACCGAGAGCCGCTCAGGGATTTATTGTTGGGTGATTAGTGATGACAGAGAAGACTCAGCCGGTCTAGCCAAAACATTTGTGCAAATGTGATGATGGATGCACCATAACTCCTCTCTTTTCTCTGGCTCATCCTCGCTCCTCCCTCTGCTGTTATTGTGTCAGCCCTCATAATGTTGGCGGTTTGTGGAGACCTGTGTTACACACACTTCACACAGCCCAACACAAATAACACCAAACTCCTGCTGGGCTAAAGAAACAGGAGTAATGACTGCAAGAACACACACAGAGGAGGATTCACTCTGCAGAGACTGTCACGGAGTGAAATTTAAGTTTTAATCTTTGCATAAAACCTTTGAACTAAATATGAAACATCCGTTTTTGGATGAAAGGAAAATATATTTAAATAGATGCAAACTATGTTCATTTGTTTCATGGATGTATTTGGAACAGCAGTGAGCAATCTGTGGAATTAAATCTAACTGGTGACATAACATTGGCCTTATTGTCCCCGCTCATGCTACACTTCTGTTTTGAATTTGGCTCCATGTTTGAAATGTGAGGTTGGAGAAACCAAATACCACAGCGAGGGTCTGTTTCCTGTCAGAGCGGCAGGAGAAGCAACACTGAGATACACACCTTTCATGTGCTGATTTAGGTTTCGGTCCAACGAGCAGCCAAACACACACACATGCACACTGAAACACACACATGCACACTGAAACACACACATGCACACAGAGCTGTACATGCACATGACTCTAACTTGATGCAGAAAGGCCTCAGTGTCTGTGTCCCTGCTGAAAGTGTGAGGTGGGACGGGGATCTGTCTGAGCCCTCTGAATTAGCCACGCTGAACCCTGTAAACCTAGACCACACACACACACAGGCCAACACACACACATATGTGCGTGCACTGAATGATAATTCCCCCGCCGCACAGGGACATGATGCGAGGGGAGTGACTGTTGTCAGAGCTAACAGCTGCTCGAGCCAAAACACATCTATCTTCTACAGGAAGTCAATGGTCAAACAAATGAAATGAATCTGTTGTTCTTGTCATGTTGACCATGAGCATATCTGCCTCCCTTTCACACACACAACCCACTCATCCCACGTAACACACTGTGAAACAAGCGTGTATGTTTGTGTGCTCACTTTCTCATCCTCTCTCCCGTTAACAGAAACTGTCGAGAGGAGAGACAATCAAGGCCGTGGACCTCTGGCATAAAGGCGGCTGGTTTAACCGTTTAGGTTCTGCAGTTGACTGGAAGGAAATTCTGAAAAAACATTCAAAGACTTTTCATTGAGAAATTAGAGTTTTATCCAGCCCCTATTCAAATAATCACAACAAACATTAAAAAAGAACCTCAATTGAATTTAAAAAAAAAAACTTTTTTAATGTTTGTTACTGACATAGCACTTTAATGTGAGCAAGTGTGGAACACCTTTTACCCCGCAGATAAGCATAATAATAGAGATCTATGTAAAACTGTTGAAATGAAACCAGGAAAGTTAAAAGTCTTATTGTTGTTATTTGTGTGATTATTTGAATAGAGGCTTGATAAAACTCTAATTTCTCAATGAAAAGTCTTTAAATCTGGTATCCACTTCTTTAATACATTCATACTGGAAAGCATTCTCACTCCATATTGTGAAAAGGTCCACCAATAACATCACAGTTACTGTCCTGTCATGTGGTCGTCACTCTGCAGGTGAACTACATCCATACAGAGGCAGGAGGAGAAATCCGCAATGCTACGTTTTTTTTCTAAGAAAGAATAAAAAAGCAAAAGATGGCACACATGTACGACATCAGACGCTCTGCCCCGCTGCCTCTCGGCTGTCATCAGAAGAAAATGATTTATAGTCGCCCGTGTTCATGTTCACTTGTTTGAGGGCTGATAAAATAAGGAAGTGCAGATACCTGCTCCCCCGAGTTGCTCTGTTAGACATCAGCCTTGATCCCATAACTCCAGGACCCCGGCCCTGTCACGCTGAAGAATGAGTGAGTCCGAGCCGGGTTATGGAGCAGTCAGGGCCTTCAGATTCTCATAAATTACAGCCTTGTTATAAATAAAATCCTGTCTGACGAGCGGAACAATGAGAAGAAGTGCTGAAACCCTGCAGCTATTCACAAGGAGGAACATACGGAAAATAATGCTGTTGTCTGCAAATTCAGGACATCTTTTAAGACGAGGGGGAGCCTTTCTTTCTTTAACTAGATGTTAGACGTCATAAAACCACATTCAAACTCTGAAGTTTGAGCTAGTGTTTGGTCTTGAGATAGTTTACCTCCATGTCAGTGATTGAGTCTTTGATGCACTCACCCTCAGTCTTTGTGCCTCAGTTACACACAATGATGTTTGTGTTGGACGATCCGCTTGTTTCTCCTTTAAAATGTGGGCAACCCGTATATTTAACCTCTGCATCAAACCTTTACAGCAGGCGTCTCTTTCACATCTCTTCTTTTTCTAACCTGCACACAGTTTGAACTGATACCATCACTGGTAAACATAACACACTATCTGAGACCCATCGCACAGTAAGTCACTTTAAACCTTCTGTTCTTCACAGCGAATGAGCGAATCAGCTCCATTAAGCAGAGGAGCAGTTATTTACTGCGTTTGTTTTCTTTTCTCCAGCTTGGCCACAGGTGCAGGCTGAGCTCAGAGACCCCTGTACACAGTGGTCTCTGTACACAGTGGTCTCTGTGGGGAGAGTAATGATCCTTCATACTGGTCCTACTGGGAGAATACTTCAGGTCACCTCTGGGAGGTTGATACGGTCCATTTAAATGAGATTTGCGTGCTCTCAGTGTATTCTCATGAGCTGAGTTGAAATACAAAGGATAAAGTAATTATCTAGAGCATGTATGACGCAGAGATTGCAGCATTAGACTGTTGGAAGGAGGAGTTTATGTTGACTCTCAGTATGTTGACTCTTTCAGCATGAACAACCTGGTCTTATATTTGAAATCAGCGGAAAAAACGTTCTCAGAAAACTCTTATTTGCGTTCCTGTCCACAATTAGCAGATTTGTGACACTCTCACCCATCAGGAAGTCACCAGTGTACAGCCATTAGCCGGCTAACTTAGCTTAGCATGCCCTGGCACCAGGGGAGCTATATCTACCTACCCTCCCCATCAATCCCAAATGCCATCCATCACATTGAATCCAGAAAATAACCCGAGTGAAAAACAACAATCCTGTTATAGACTGCTTTCAAGTGTCAAAAAAAGGTCAGCGGAATAGCAGAGATTTTTTAACAGTTTTGTGGATCTTTGTGGATCTAATGTGTTTAGATTAAACATTTTACTGGATTTAAATCGTGGGGACTCAGCTTGGGTGGGTGATAATGATCAGGAGAGTTCAGGAAATCTTCAAATGATTTGGCTGAATAATCACCTGCCTGTGTTTGTTTACAGCGTGCATCGTTCTTTCTTACAGGATGCTGCTGTGCTGACGTAAGTGTAACCTCACACACTTGTTATCGGCTGTTTCACATAAAGTAACGAGTGCTTTTAAATGTCAGTAATTGTATCGGTGTTATTGAATCTGAATAGTAACTCATATGTTACCAGTAATGAATTTAATGTTTTAGAGATGCTAGTATTACGATTTTGCTGAACTTTGCACAACCATGGCTAACAGTTTTTCCAAGTCTTGTAAGTCTTATAAGATGAGCTAAAAGCGGTTTACTTCTACGCTGTAGGCTGTGAGTTAATGTAACTATGCATACAACACAGTTCAAAGCTGTAGATCTTAACTTACACAGTGATGAAATGATGCTTCAAATGGATGCAGCCTTTATGTTTATCTTTTACGCATTATGTACACTGTACCACATACAGTATGTTTGAGACTGCTCTTCATTGAACTGCTTTTTGAAAATGTTTCCTCAAAGCTTCCAAAGGTTTCAGTAGTCTTAACTTTTGGCTTTTACATCTCTGGAAGTCATAAGCAACCCTACATTTTAGTTTATCTGAATGTCAGCGAGTTTTCAAAACAAATTGTAATGTGAGATAGCGGAGGTATAAACTCTGGTTACGTCTGTCAGGCTGCTTTGGAACAGGATGCTTCAGAGGGGTCTTTGTTTGGAGCCGCTGTTCTGTGAGGAGCCCGTGTTTGGAGCTGTGGGCACGCTCTCGCCCAGGTCACCTCTGCTACAGCTTTTGATTCTGCGTCTTTGTTCTCCAATCACAAACGTGTTTCAGTTTGAGTTTCATTAAAAGCATGTCCTGAAATCGGATCCTTCTCTTTGTACAGCCGCCCAACAGGAACAGTGTGCGACCTAACTGGAAGCAGATCATCCTACCAGTCATCAATGGACCGGGCTACGTGTGTGTGTGTGTGTGTGCGTGGTGTTCTGTAACACACCTATGTTGTTTGCAGTGTAAGTTACAGTGTGAAACATATATCTGTGCTTATGAAACCTTATAGACCAAAGTGTCACTCTCTCTGCAAACGTCTCGAATGACCTGACAGCTACATTTATGCTCTGTGTATGACATCATTCACCCTTCAGACATATTAATGATTATTTCATTCTCTCCTGCAGCCAAGGTAACACCCTCGCCTCTTTAAAGAGCACAGCGGCACACATAGAAAACATTTTCCACAGGAAACAGAGGCTTTAGGCGGCTGTGTTACCGCCTGTTCAGCCAACAGGCATCAAGTGGCCAACAAACATGTTTGAGACTAAAAGCTCTGCTAACAAGGTGTGCCATAATTCTCTGAATCCATGGTTTGATTCATGTTTTCAAGTTTATATTTTTATATAAAATGACTGCTACTCAAGTGAATACTACAGGAGCCCTAAGCGGACACGCATCAATGTATTTACTTGATCTGGTTTGCTGTAATAATGAGTAATATGCGGTTCTTGAGATCGAATTTATCCACAGAGTTGCAAACGCCCAAAACAAACATGGAAACAGGCTTAACTTACATCATTGGTGTGGACAATGGCAGCATGGCATGTGGTGGTCCGACCAACTTAATGATCAAACTATTTTTGTTTTATAGATCGCCAGAAAATGATCCTCCTGTCACAGAAAAACAAGTCTTGTTATCTCAACATAATGAGAAAAATAAAAGGAGATCTTGAGAAGACAATCAGAAGTTACTCGTTATCATGGAGAAATTAAGTGAAAAAAATGTATGGATGAATGTCCTCTCAGGGCTTCCATAAAATACATTATTTACTGCACACACATTTTCATCCATTATTAAAAATGTGAAAATATTCAAAATCTGATACAAGGGAAGTTTCAGAGAAGTTAAACATCATATGCACTAAAAATAGACCAAAACCAGTCAGAAGGCTTGACTCTACAGTCCTACAGAGTCCTACACTATTAAATCAGTGAAGACCTTGCAGTATGTGGAGCACAGACCTGCGCAGCATCACATCATTGGCCTGTAAACAGCATTATTTATTTGTGACATCAAAAATGAGGTCTTTTTAAAGAAGAAGTTTCTAATTTAGACATTATTAAAGGGCTAATAGTATCCAGGTTTAAGGAGCATTTTTTTTGGACATATAGGACAAAAACATCGCTCAATCTGAGTTAGGGGTTATGGCAGTTTGGGACCCTCAGATATCAGAGCTAAGAACTCGTTTCCCTTCACCTGTGGTTAAAAAGTAACTTCAGACGTTAGAAAAGAGTTTGTGTGAAGGGACTGAATGACATTTTGATTCTCCATAAATGATTTACAGGGATTAACAAAAATCTAAACTGTGGTCAGGCAACAGTCTGAGGGTCAATGTATCAAATGAAAGACTTTACAGATTGAAGTGGTCAATACTACTCAGACTATAGATGGAAACAGTTCAGACACCTACAATCTCAGTCCTCATTTAGAGATTCTGCATACATAGAAATATATCTGAAGATGCAAGCTACTTTGTTTTTGTGATTGCACAAATAGGCCGGGTTGGTTAGAATATAGATGAAGAGAATCGTCAATCCTAGTTTTGATTAAAATAAATCACAAATACAATCTTGTTTTTAACCCCAAACTTAATCATGGCACCCCTTTTGCTTATAAATGTTATCTTGCCATCACACACTCTACACAGAATCTCGTCATGCCAAATGAAAATTGGTTTCACTTTTGTGACCTTACACAAAGAGCCCTCAGAACAAACGAGGTGTTAAAGACTCCGTCAAATTGTTCCCATTCTCATCTCCTTTTATTCTCCACCTTCTGATGAAACTGATCCCGCAACATCAGGGCGAGGAATGTGTCCGGAGTGCATTCATCAGCTCGGAGCTGTGCTGCAGAAATCTCCGGCTCCTTTTTCACGTCGTTACAGGAGCTTCACATCAGACCTCCTGGGAACGCAAAGTGAGCAGAGAAATGTCTATGCAGCACATGTCGGGAAGAGCTTCCAGATGTGACATGTCAGCATCAACGACACTCAGTGACGAGCTCAATTGGGGGGGGGGGGGGGGGGGGGAGGGGGGTGTCCGACTGACTGACAGGCTCTCAGCGTGAATGAGAAACTCACTCAGGGTGGGAAAGAGAACAAATAATCAACTCCTCAATGGAAACCTGTGTTTGTGTCTGCGGACGTCTGCAGAGAAGGTGATGTTTACAGGAGAACGACTGCACTCTGATTTGTGGGAATGTTTTGGTGTCTACATGTTCCTCCAAGCCGGCATGAAAGACAGACACAAACATGAATACTGTGTATTTGTATCCTTTAACCACAAACCAACTTTGCGTTGATGAGCTTGTCTCATGTTTAGAGCTGAAACAAGGAAATCAACATGTTTGGGTTCAGTGCCAAAAAAATGTACATCCGATGTGCATGTGTGCAGAAAGGAAGTCATTTTGAAAATCATGAATATTAACGAGAAATCAAACCCCCCTTTTGATAGGTATTGTTGCCGTTTTTGCAACAAAAGCCATCAAATGTATTTATGTACAACAATTATCCTCCCTTTAGATTTAAAATATCTCTAATGCACATGAGATTCAGAGGACATCCCAAGCAAGATTTTCATTTTCTAATTCATAATCCTGTTTACACTTTAAGATCATACAAATCTGTATTGAACCTCAACTTGTCTTGTATTAGGTTAAAACAGCAACAGCCTTGGCACGACATTGGCTGACAAGTATACAGACAGTGTTGCAAGCATGGTGTATTGTTTTGGTTGGTTAAAACTTGGACAGGGACTGTTCAAAACCGGGACATATTTGTGTTTGATAGATATTTGTGGGGACTTGGGACATAGAGCTTGAAAACGGGACGTATGGTCACCCTATTATTACTGTATATCAAAACATTTCTGGCCCTGAACTGTGAAGTTATGCTTTGTTTGACTACGTTTATTGGACATATTGAACATTTTTAAGGCTTTTAGAAATAAAAGGCAGCTTTGCAGTGATGATCGTGCAGAGTACAATTGTAGCACAGAATCTGTAAGCAGTTTGCTAAGTTGCTGTGCTACTGTCTCGTCCACCTTAGATGAAGGGAACACAGCAGCCTTCACTGAATTTTCACATTGGTTATTAAAGCTGAGGTAGGGATCTTTAACAATGAAGGACCTTCTTAGGATTCTGCTCTCTGTTAGTGTACATCTGGTGAATTCATGCATCTATGTGTGTTCATTACTGCATGGATTCACTAAAGTGCAGTATGTGTGCTTGTGAATACCATCACAGGGTCTGTGGGGCATATGTTACGTACAACACAACCAGAGAAGGAAGCCCAGCTGGAGAAGTGCAGGCTGCTGAATTCCTACAGAGGAGAACATTTTCCAGCCAATCCAGGCGATGACACACCTTCAGAGGGGATCAAACACATGCTGAAGAAGTGTTTTGGTACCTCGTCTAGCTCATTCACCAGGCTGGCTTCATTACCTTTAAAGGCATGGCTTGGATTCAGGCTCATTCAGGCTAAATGGACGCGAGAGAGCCGATCAGGCCCGCGGTTTCCTGCTGGGCACAAAGTCACTCTCATAAGCATTGCTCCATATGTCGGCCAGATGCTGCTGGCCTCAGTCCCCTTCAAAGAAACAATTAGGCACAATTATCTCAACATATAAATGAATTTCATCCATGATTAAAATGTTTGGGGTGGGGGTCGAGCTGGACGCACTGCCAGGTGGTTGTAATCTTGATGGCGGTCTCAGTGGGGCTTCACTCAAAGAGGGTTAAAGAAAGAAAAACCTGCCGAGCTGTTTATTTAGGCACTTGTACGTCTGGTCAAGTGCTCACTCCCCCCTCTGTTGCTACATGTTCACCCCACTAGTAAAGGCATCTGTCCCCTAATACCACTTTAATGAAGGTCATTCATTTTAATGGAGCCTCATTTCAAACCCCAGTAATTGAAGCTAGCGCTGCACTCAACTGGGAGGTTGTTGAGACAGTTCGAGTGCCAGTTCTGCAAATAAACATTTCCCCCTGTAAGCCAACGAGCGACTGTACAGCTCAATCCAGCTCACAGAGAGCTGGCCAGAGTGCGGTTCAGCTCCGAGGAGAAATCTAAACCATGTTCAAGAGATGAAAACCACATTTAGCTAAGTGGCAAAAGGATGACAGGTGGCTCGAGCATGTTCGGAGGATAACAGAACAATCAGGTCTAATCGGGTTTGAAAGGCTGAGAACACGAGGAGGAACTGAGGAGTGATACGCTGAGACTCAAGTGTTTGTCAGACCGCCGCTGAAAACTGCTCAACTCGGAGAGGGATCAAGCTGCATTACACTCCGTAACTGTCTCAGTGTGTATGAGATATCATGTGTGTTTGTGGCATTTGAAAGAGAGGAGCTGGGCTGAAAAAATGAGAACTTCTTCGCCGGTAATTCTTCTTTCTGCTTTGCATCGACTGTAAATATTAGGATTTGATTAAAAACACCATACATTTGGATTATTGTCCTTAACTGTATGCTGTTTTACTTCATCTTTAATCTGGATGAAGGATTGTGGTCAAGAAAGAAGACTTGAGGTGTCAACTGCAGCGTGGTTTGCAGCCTGGTCCGTCTCTATTGGATGAGATATTATACACAATAAACAGTAAAACTCATTTACAACTAAAAAACCCTAGAAAAAAAACAACCTCTCAACTTTAAAATGAACTTTACGTCGTTTAGGGTAGCTCAGCTTGCAGCCCCTATAGGCCAAAGAGTGTCAAAGATGTATAACTAGTTTTAACTTTGACTTCCTGAGTTTTGAATGAGAGACATCACAGATAACTCATCTCCTGAATGAAACATACACTTTTAAACACTCCCAACAAAAAATCTGAACTAAAAATGAAGCAGTACCTCAGCTCTCAGCCTTCCTGTATGGCTGTTTTTAAAAACAACACTGAAATAACAGATTGTTAACGTGAAACTGCTTCATTAACCTTATGCACATGTTTCAGTAATTTCTATTTTTTTTAAATGAAAGGCCACAGCCTTAAAGATTTGATAAACAACTGAAGACCGTGGTCATATAGAATATTTAAAGTTTGACTTGTTTCTTTAGACTCCCGCTATAAGGATACTAGGGAAGCAGAAGACCATTTTAAATTACACAATTTTCCTGTGATAATGATTACATTTCGGTTGTTTTCTCAAGATCTCAACTTGGTCTCTTGATTCATCTCTTTTTCTCGGGTAACAATGGTTTTCCCATGATAACCAGTAAATTTCTTGAGATCTCAACAAAACGACTAAAATTAACTAGGAAACCCAGTGTTAATGAAAACAAGTATGAAAACAAGTGAAATGTATTTTATCTCAGACAAATGAAGTAAAATGGAATGCAACTCTCAGCTTTATCAGATTATATACCGGATAATTATAGATAATGAAACATTATTTAAAATATTGTCCAGTCCTATCTACAGTCATTCTTGCAAAGATGTGCCCCTGCAGAATCCCGCAGCTCTCAGTTCAGACATGAGGATGATGTTTGGATCCCAGGTGAGAGTGAGATGAGGGGAGCTGCTGTAGATGGTGCATGTGAGGCTCTGCAGTCTCAGCAGGATAGTGAACTATAGTGACATGTCACTGTCACACACACACACACACACACACACACTGTGATGTATTACACCAAGGTTAGAGGATTCTCTGACATATATTGTTTTAAATTTCTATCTGCCTGCTGCTGTCACATGTGATAAATTCAAATTAATATGTAAATGTGGAATATCTCTCTGGCTACATCTCAGCTAAATTGAAACCAACTTCCCATGCACATACTTGAATATTTCCCTGGATAATTTATGTGCTCAGATTAGAGAGATCCATCTTTCTAGGTGTGTCATCTACCCAGCATGCTTTGCTGCTTCCTGGCGTCAGACGGTATAATGTTGATGTATGATCTGTGAAGAGGAGCCTTGTTTTATCTCCTGCGTGGTGACATGGGACCGTTGTTTTATCTCCTGCACAGACTCATGGGATGCACGTCCTGCTCCTCTCGACCTATCAGCAGGCCCGCTGAGGGTTTGATGAAAGCGCTCGGCCACCTCGTCCAGATGGCAAACATCCATCAGAGGAGCAGCACGTCAAACAGCGAGGGCAGAGCAGAGTCATACTCAGGGTGAAGGAAGGGTACCTGCTCGGTCAGAGAGGGTTTGAGTCCGACACACACCTCAGCAGTCGTCCCTTTGGTAGAGATGTTTGGATTGTAGCTGTCAATTTTAACAGGATATAAAGCTGCAAATACAACAGTTAGTCAGGGTTTGAGTGTTGTGTGTTTGAGCAACCAGGGCCAAATGTTCTGTCAAGAAATCATGGTTAACAAGACTACTGAACTGCACTGCAGGCTTCCCATTTTAAGATTTCATAAACTCAGTGTCAGTTTGTTTTGTATGTTGATTTCAACGTAACTTAAAATGTACGGTAAGGATTTTTTTGTACTGTCAGATAATCCTGGTACTGAGTTATAACGTTCTGCTGTTAGCAGTGATGGGAGTAACGCGCTGTAACTCAACTACTATTTGCACTAACTCGTAGTGTATCCAGTTACTTTTCCAATTCAGTAACGCTTACAACTACAGAAACGTAAAAGCACTCGTTACTTTCCTTAAAAAAGCCGACAACTACAGCACAGGAGATTCATATTAACACCAGGTCAGCGGGCGAGGTTACGCCAACGTCAGCACAGTAGCGTGCAGTAAACACACACACACAGGCTGATGATCGTTCAAGTGTGAGCTGGAAATATGGACATCATTTTTTTCCCTACTCGAGTTCAACGATAAGAATATATCCTTGAGTTCTTAAAACAGGTAATGTTAGCTAAAGTGAGCTCAGCATGCATGAGACAGAGGACTACAACAGGATCGACTTACATCATATTTGAGATCCCAGGCTCTAATTACTATAATTTAATGATCTCATCTCGAATAATGCTTAGCGGATGGCCCTCTCTTAACCTTTCTAGGGTTTTCGGGTCAAATTGACCCGTTTTCAAATTTCAGGGAAACGTATGTTAAAATCATTTTTTCTCTATGAAACTTCTTCTGCTTGGCTTATTTACTGTACTAAAACATGTGATATGAAAATGGTACATTTCATGCATTAGGTTCCTTGTTCTCAGATGGAATGTTTCAACTTTTGGAAAGTGGACTCTAAATAAAAAACAAAAACAAATATTAAACATCTTTTTGCAGGAAGTTGTCCCAGCAGTGTGATCAGAACTTGTTTCATTGAAGCCTTTATACATTTTCTGCATCCCCCCAGCTTAGTGACATTTGAATCTGTGAACATAATTTCTCTCTCTCTCTCTCTGTTTCCTGATTGCTTCCACACACTCGAAGGAGACTGTAAAAATAAACTTCATGTTTAAAAATGGGCAGATTAGCCCTTTCAAATTGGTTTCTTTTCATGTTTTTTGCGTCGCTGTGTGTCCAACCTGGCAGGAGCAGCAGGCCGGTTAAGAACAGAGACTGTGTGTGTGTGTATGTGTGTGAGATAGAGAAAGTGTGTGTATGAGGGAACATAGAGCAGTGCAGGGAAACACTAATTGGCAAGCGAGTGTAGAATGAAACCTGTCGCCCGCCAGATGTTTCTGTAAAAGCGGTTAGCGCGGTTCAGGTCGTCGGCGAGGTGTCGGAGGCCTGCTCATGCATCAGAGGAGCCTGGACCGCTCTGCTGCAGGACACCTGGCTTCCTGCCTCCCTCACAGCTGTGCACCTCCACAGGTTTCATCATGTTTGGCTTGTTGCATCTCGCTCTTTCATGCTGCATGTTGTCAGATTATGTTTATTGTGTAACAAGAATATCGTGCAAGAATCCCTTTTGTGGTCGGGTAGAACAAAAGACATCGGTTAGTGTGAAGGAAGGAAGCCACTTTTATTACATAATGACATGATGCATGTTGACAGTTGTGGGAAAAGAGGTAAACACACAGGGAGAATAAGCTCACGCAGAATACTTTAGGTTTCTCTTTTTTTCCTATTGTAATGTGCAGACTGTGCTCAGGGTTTCTGCACACTTTACACATCAACATTCATACTTTTAAAGACTCACATTTCCAGAATTCTTTATAATAACTCCAGGTTCAAAATGGCAACAAGTTCATTATCTAGGTGTGTTTACCTAACTGAACTCTACAGGCCAACCAGGCTTTAAATATTTGGAGGGTTTATCAAGCCATTGGAAAGTTGAACCATGATAAAACTTCAAACATCTCTTCCCAAAGAGGAAGCAAACTAACTTCCCTTACTTACAACTAAACCAATGTGTCAATGACACGTGTTCAAACAAGTTGTTTAGCTGCTTGTGAGGCTGTGATTTTAAGCATTTTAAACACTTTTTTGCATTCTCTTTCACACATCTTGGTCACATACATTGATAGTAGTAAGGCACAAAAGGCAGAGCAGTTTTTTCAGGCTGTGTCATTCATGCTGTTGCTAATCAAATTCTTGCAAGCGCACTTCCCTGGCAGTTACTTTGTGATGTAAATGATCATATAAGGTACGATAAGTCAAGTAAATGCATATGTATCATCGTCTATGCCGAACTAAAAATTGCGGAAACTAAAATCAAGTCTCAGGCTTTTTTTGTTTTGTTTTTGGCTTCCAATCACTCTCAGTCTCACAGATCTGTAGGCTCACGTTGGCCTTTTGCAGGGCTCTTTCCCATGCTTGATATTGTTGCACCTTGCTTTAGATAAGCTGAAAGACGCTCTGGCTTGAATTCACTCACAGTAAACAGTCAATTTCACTCAGTTTGGCTGAGGAGCAATTTATCCTAAGAAGGTTTGAATTGATATTGTAGAACACAGAAGAGGAGCAATAGTCTGGAAACACAAGTCATTTTCTATACTTTATTTTTTGTCACTTATCTTTGTCATACTACTGTATTACTATCACTACTATTAAAGTCGAAACCCATAGTTTTCCATCCCCCATAGGAACACTCAGTGGTACAATAATAATGTGTTACATATTGAAGCTGGACGTTTTCTCGCAGCTCATCACAGTCTCTTGCGTGTCACTGATGGGTCATGTTTAGGACACAGATCTGTTCATTTAGAACTAAACAAGGTGTGTTGGATATTTGACTCTTTTTAGCACACGCTCTCACGGCCGCCTCTCGTTTTTCAACAGTCTGTCATTTTTGGATGGCACATTATGAAACATATTACTCGTCACTCATCACTTTCAGGGAGACAGACGGAGAGAGGAGCTTAAAGTGAACCTCAGCAAAACCCATCTGGGAGGCTTAATTACAACTAAGCTCTGTTTAATAAGCACTGGATCATATATCCCCGTTCAGCGTGTGGAGGAGCAAAGAGGAACCTCCAGAGGAATGTCACTGTTTGTGGATGAATGTATGCTGTACATGCCAGCCGTGTGGCTCTGAGGAGCTGTTTGAGGGAAATCTGGCTGCAGAAGCTGAATGACGAAGTCTCTCCATTTCCTCAGTGACCGCTGAAGAGGTGCTCTTTAGTGCGCCACTTTACCTCAGACTGGCTCACACAGCTGCCAGGAATTTACTGAAATGTGTGAATGAGCAGCAAAGTGTAACTAAAAAATATTGTATTTCATTTTACCAGAATTGTTTATTTTTTTAACAAGGCTAATGAATTGTTCGGACTGTGTCAGATCTTTAAGATTGTCCCCATGCAACGGGATATTTGTGTCCTGACATCAGTACTCTGTGTTGCTGTGGTGGAGATGAAAGCATGAGAAATCAAGAGCCCAACATTCAATCACAGAATGAAGCTCTGCAGAACTTCACCATGTTCTACTTATGTTGTCCTTCATACTGCTCTGCTCTTTGGTCCTTGGCAGACACATCGCACCCATGGGTGATGCGGCATTTGCAGCACCCACACTTTTACTGAAATGTAATATAATGGGCTTGCTAAGTTTTTGCCTTGGAAGGAATCAAAAGCAGATTTTCTTTTTTTTAATGATCAACATGTACTATAGTGATACACAGCTGGTAAAACATCATCAAATTCTTCCTTTCAGGGATCAGCAAATGTTTTAACAATGAATCATGAGGGGTTCATAAATGTCTGTACCAAGTTTCATCGTTCTTTCTTTAATGATCAAGATGTTAACGTCAGAACCAAAGTGAACAACTGTGTCTCATGTGCTGTTCCTTTAACAGTTCAGTCACCAACATGCATTGTTTTTCTGTCTTAGATGAAGATAAAAAAAGAAGTAAAATTGATTTTTGGAAGTTTGGAAAAGTCCTCCAGAGACAGAGAGATGTTGTATCTGTGTTGCAGCAGTGTGACCTATACAGTAAGTACATCCAATCGGTGATGTCTCTCTTTCTGGAATAATGCACCATCTGTAAATCAGAACTCTGAATAATCTGACAATCAGAATCACATGTGCACTTTTACCCCGACAATCCACCAGAATTCATGTGTGTGTTGCATTTGTCTTTCATACCTGCTGTTAGTTTACGCTCCCAAAACAAATTTATTTTCAGGAGAAGATCAAAACGATTCAGAGCAAACCACGATGGGATCTAATTAGTTTTTAAGGACACAGATACAGTCTGGTTGTGGTTGCTGTGGTGACATCTTATAAACTGTTTTCGCAGCACCCAGATGAACATGAAGCTTAAGAGTCCTTTATTCTGACAAACAAACCAACCCTGCTGACAGTTACTGTACAGAGGTGATTAACATCATATAAAAGAGAAAGCCTTCCCTCAACCACCAGCATGGTTTTATGGCACAACATTTAAACCATCTTGTCGAGCCGTCAGATGAAACTGCAGAAACATGAGGGATGAAATGCAGCGTAACTCTCACTGCAGGGAAATTACCCAGAAAAACAAAAGCATGCAGGTTTTATAAACTGTGAAGGATGTGGGGTATGACGAGATTAGAGATACATCTCTTACTTCTGATGACATCAACACCTTATCTCTGTTTCTTACTCGTCTGATTCTGTAAAAAACTGAACTAAAGTTCCCACCATGACTGCTGAACAAAGTCACTGAGTGGTCACTCGTCCATTCAGTCACGATGAGAGTCTCGACACTTTTTCAGAGTCACCTGGGGCCTGTACTATAAAGCAGGATGTTAGAGAAGTAACTGCAGAGTTAAGGCCCTTTTTCCACATAGCGTTTTTTCCTGAGCGTCAGCATCGCACAGCTTCTTTTTTCCGAGTGGTCTGTCTTTTTTGTGCGGCCGCTCCAAGCGCTCAAGTTGAAAACCTTTTAACTTTTCAGAAAGGTGCTGTTTACATCACCATCGCTCTTTTCCAAATGTTTGATATTCCCTGTAGTTTTGCCGCCTATGGATCGTGTCTTGTACCCAAATCAGAATCAGAATCAGAATCAGCTTTATTGGCCAGGTATGTTTAACACACGAGGAATTTAACTTCGGTAGACTGTGCTCTCTTTGTACAAAGGTAAAACATTAAATATCAACAAAAAACTGTCAACAGACTGCTGTCATAGGCCCAAGTCTGGCTTTTCAGAACTATGAAGGTTATTTACTTCATTACCAGCGTACAGTATATTGCCATGCTAACTTATGCTATCATGTTTAACTTGTTAAAAATGTTTTTATACGTTGAATAACACAAGCAGCTTCTGCTTTAAATTTTGCTAAACTGAGTGACACTAAACTTCAAATCCTGCAGCCAGGTAGAAATAATGAGAGGTTTGTTGCATTTCACTGCATGAGACGAAAACAGGGTCACAGAAGTGGTAGCAGGGCTGTACACTATTTTTGTTCTGGCATGACTCATCACCTTACTCTATCTATGATCTATTTGTTACAAATATTTTTTTGTGCACATTCAGGGCTAAATGTAAAGGAATCCTGTAAATAATCTGCTTCTGATGGAGCCCCCGTCAGCTGAATGGACTCCTGCATACATGTACTGTGCTCCTTCCTGTGAAATAATGGATGTGAAAGTAAAGGCTGATTATTTGGCCTTGTTCTGCTCTCCGCTGAGCGCTCAAACTTTTATCAGAATCATTTCGGCTTTACATCACCAGTGTGTCTGATAATCTGTAATAATTCAGAACTTCTCTTTGTTGTCTGCGGGTCAATTCAGTCCTCAAGAACTTCAATTAGTATGCCGTTCTTCTGAAGGAGAGATGAAGGATTTCTGACTTGACTAATAGCCTGAGCTCTTATCTCTGCTGTTGATTGACACTGTCTTTAATGAGTGTGTTTGCACAAGGTCCCGCCTTCAGCATCTGTCATCCAGTCACCTCTCATACATGTCAGAGGCTCCGTGAGTCCCATCAGAGCTAAAGTGAGATACACAGGCACTGCTTCTGTCATTGCTAAATGAACCTTTACATGCCTCTTAAGTTAAAGACAACAACATTTTATATGTAGCTGAAATTATTTTGGCTGTTTCTAAGGATGTCTGTGAATCAACATAGTTAAAGACAGGAGGACTTGTTTTCCTTAGCTTCTTTAAAAAACCTGCATACACCCCATGTACAGAAGCTACAGTCCTCGAGAGCGGGCAGCCCGGGTTCGAATCTGACCTGTGGCTCCTACCTGCATGTTGTTCCCCACTCTCTTTCTCATCGGTTTCTAAATCTAACCACACTCTAAAATAAAGGCGTACATTTTTTTTTATTTAATGCGCTTTGGCGCTCACCAAAGGTCTCTGAGTGCAACTGCACCAATTGTCACTCGCTGCACAATTTTAACCTCAGTCTGGCTTCTTGCTCGGTCATTCTCTTCCTCTTCTTCCATCTCTTAGCGTCTTCAGCAATGATGATTATTTGCATAGAAAGGGGATGGCTTATCCCCAAATGTATATTTGGCACTGATGCACAGAGACGCTGTTTGCTGTACAGCTCATTTCGAGGTGCATTTAACCCCCTGTGTGTTTTGTCAATTAGATGATGTCTTTGTGAGTATAGGTTAAGCGAGCACAAAAGCAGCACAATCCTTCAGTGAGGATTGTCAGAGTCTTAAATTCAACAAACAGATCAACTTGTCTTTACTGTATGCAGTTGTTTTACAAATACTTCCTTTATTTGCCATTCACTATAAAAGTCTTGTGTTCTCATCTCTGTTGTGACACTGTCACAGTGTGTGGGCTCTGAGCTCTGTAATGAACTCTATATTTTAGTCCAGTAATTACACACTGAGAGGTGCTGCCTGCAACCCTCAGGATACACCGCATGCCTTTCTGACGAGATGGGAATTTCCCATTCATGCTCTCTCGCCTGCTATTTCAGGTGTTCAGACAAGCTTTAATATGGAATATCTCTCAGAAGCCTTTACCTTATCTTGGCTGGTGGACTGTTCATGCAAGGTTAACATTCCTACTGGAAGTTTTAGATAATTGGTACACCTGTGAGACCAGGAATCAGACACGACTGTTTACCTGTGATACAAGACTGTTTGGGGGAAAACAGTGGCCCTTCAAAGCCAAAACTTTAATCTGATGTGGCAGAAACAAACGTGACCAAACCCGAGTGACGACAGGGAATAGGTTAAGTTTCACGCTGGAATAATTTAAAACTACTGGAACATTTCACGTCAAACACTCAGTGCAGGCAGCACTCCTTTGGGAAAGAGTTTTATTTCACCGGCCTGTACCTGTTCTCAGAGCTCTGCCATCACACTTTCCCTGCACACACCATCAACAGCACACACCACACAGGTTCATTTCACCTCTGGGCACCACAAAATGCCTTGGTACACTGTACATGCTTTGTGTGAACACATTTAGTCATAATGCACTTGATTCAGAGCTGGCATGATTTCCAGCATGTCCCAGTTTTTTCCAGGCCTTGTTGAACCCAACAGACATGACATCATTCGACAGACAGACGGATGCATGTAACGGCTGACCCTGCTGACAGCATTTCAGTTCAGCAATCACTATAAACGTCTTTTAAATTACCTGAGTTTTGGATTACTTAAGCTTTAAACGCAGGAGGGTTGACATACAAGACTTGGCCTTTGAAATAGTAGTCTCTTCTGGCAATATAAACTGTTGATATCTTGGCTAGACCGACCTGTTTGCAAACTTTCTCTGCCTGACATGTTGAGGCAGATGGCCGTCCACCAGTGAGTCTGGTTCTGCTCAAGATATCTGCCTGCTATCTTTACCACTGTAGCCAAATGCTCACTCATGATGCAGAAATGTTTATGATTCATTGCTGCAGAAATCTTCATGTTACGTGCCATGATAGAACTTGAATTTTGGTGCTATTTAAAATAAAGTGGTTTGACTGATTGCTTAAAAACTTATAAAGGACGACATACAGTATGTATGTCATATTTTAAAACATGTATAGAGGTAGTTAAGGTTTTCTTCTAGTGAGGTTGTATGAGGATCACTGAACAGGCCAACATACTGAACGCCTCCACTTAGCTTAAGAGATCATCAGGGTATGGATTAATTACAATGTGTGTTAAAATAGATCAGCGGTTATCAGTCATGTCTACAGTCCTTGTCAGACAAGTAATTCTCTGTAAACAACAACACTTAAACTTCTTCAAATTCCTACTGGTTTGTGGAGTTCCCCAAGGTTCTGTCCTAGACCCAATCCTGTTTGCCTTGTACCTGCTTCCATATAGCCACATAATAAACCACTTTAAATATATTTGATACCACTGTTATGCAGATAACATTCAATTACATATTTCATTTTTAACCACCAACTACCAAAAATAGTAGAAGTAGGTGATAGGTACAAATAAAGAGACAGAAAGAAATAAAAGGCTGTTCTGATGATGATAAGTGTCATGTATATGATATCCAAACCTTTATTTCAAATATTGCATTAATGGCACTTCAGTTGTTTTATTTTTCACTAAGAATACTTTAGAAACTGTAAATCATGGTTTTCACAATCTGGTTTCAGTTTCAGTTGTGAGCTTCTTCTGTCAGAAGATTTAGTTTAATGTTTGCTCCAGTCTTAAAGGTTGAAACCTGATCATGTTTCCTTTTTCTATTTCGTTTCCCTTGCTCACTGTACTCCCTGTGAGTTATGGTCAAACTCAACACAACTACTTCATCTCTTCTTCCAGCACTAAAGTTCCTTTAGAGAGTCGACCTCTCAGCCGTGAAAATCATTCCTGTGTTTGGACGCAGCCCTGTGACACGAGCTTTTAGCACTGTGAGGCCAATGAAGCGTTATCGACTGTCCAGCGTGGTCTCAGAGTTCACAGATACTCAACACCAAAGGCAAAGTTAAAGCACAACTCCTATTCATGAAGAAGAGACCGTCGACAAAGTCTGATGATACAAGTTGATGGATATGTTACATTTCTTACAACGTTAACAGAGAGGATACAAGGACATCTGATCCATCACTGATGCTTAAAATTTGATCAAATCCTTGTTCCCAGTCTGTGATACTTACTCCTCAGGATATTATGTAAAAAAGATGTAGATTATGAAACATATCATCATGCAAAGGGAGAACTTCAACTGATTTGTCACAGTTGATAACAAACACATTTTTGTAGCCTGATTAGTTATAGCCTCCTTCTGGATTTCACTGAAATATGAAATAACTTTAGGAAATTAAAAATTCACTTCATAGTTGGGTATCCCAATATTCTATTTTTCACGGCCCAATCTTGCCGACTCAGCGATTTCTTAAAATGGAATCCTTCAGAGACCCAGTGTCTAAACTTGCAGATATTGTCCGAATCTTTGGCAGAGACAAACTTGTCGTCCCTTTGTTTCAAATGTTTGTGCATAGTTTCAAGTGCAACATCATTGGTGTATGAAAGAAGCAGCTGGCAACAATGTGGTTGGTGGTCGATTTAGTCTTGCATATATACTCCACTATCAGCCCCAAACTGGCCCAGACCTCCTAAGCATGCTCCACAGTTTCCCGCGCCAGGCCTTGATGGGAACTCCAGCAGCTTAAATGTGTAGAAAAAGCCAGGAAGAAAAATAAGAGAAGGTATCAACATGGTATCGACACGGATGTTTGATCAAACGAGGAGCCACAGTTTGTGCTGTGTCAGCAGAAATGTACAAAGCTTTAAAGTTGTCCATATTGTCACTGTTTGACACATGCCCAGTTTGCCACTTGCTAACTTGTCAATGGTTGTCCTGTGACGTAATAGGTCAACAGGAACTAGCTGAAAAAGGGCATATCGCCACCTACGGTTGCAAAGTCTGACAAACGGTACTTTCTCAATTAATCGATTCTTCCCCTGTTGTTGTACACTGGGACAAGAACAGCAGTCTATGAACGGCCTACCCGAGCTATATTTGTAGCTCGACTTAACTGTGCATGTAAACGTACTGAGTAATCACCATTGACAAAGGTACACGAAATTGGGAATTAGCAGAACGACACATTTATCTGAAATTAATCAAAACCAATTTGACAAAATAAAAGGACGATGTTCTTTATTTTAACTTATTGTGTCTGTTTCTCTAGACATTAGTCTTGCATAACATCATATTGTTGTGCATTAACTCCAGTCAAAACACAAGAGTGCAGAAGTTGAACTTTCATCAAACGGACCATGATTCAAACTCCTTCTTTTGAGCATTGATCTCACCTATAAAACTCCAGATAAAAGCTTGAAGTGACTAAGTGTTCTTATTTCAGTGAGTGTGTCGTTCTGTCTTTGTGAGTCAGTGAGTGTGCCCACCCCCCAGCTGTACAGTAGATAAGAAAGGGCAGTGAGAGGCTCTGGGGGTATCCATTACTCACTGGATGCCTATGGAGAGCAGAGAGCAGCACCTGAATCTGGTTTAATGGTGGAAATGGATGCACCGTCTCCCCGCAGAGTAATCCTTTTAACGGCCAACGCTTACCTGTGATATATGGAGAGAAGACGGATGCCAGCGAGGGCGGCAGAGGGACACGGAGCTGATTGGACAGATTCTTCTGGATGATGAGGAGGTCGAGCGTAGCTTTGAACTTGTGCCACTGTTCAGGGTCAGGCAGGGGCTGATTGAGTGCTGCTGTGCTCCCAAAGGAGAGGAAGAGGATGAGAACATATTTTCAGTGAGTCGACTCTTAATGGACAAGTTTGTTACAGAACACTCGGACATCGACCTCAGCCATGAAAACATCAACCACAATAAGTCACTTTAAATAGAAGTTGGGCTTAAGTTTT
This sequence comes from Tautogolabrus adspersus, assembly GCA_020745685.1. Lineage (NCBI taxonomy): Eukaryota > Metazoa > Chordata > Actinopteri > Labriformes > Labridae > Tautogolabrus > Tautogolabrus adspersus. The sequence goes on from CM036536.1 coordinate 24,166,133, forward strand.
TGAACAGTTGCCATGTTTTTTGTGTTGGTTCCTTTTGCAGATTTTCAGTTGTAAAAGGGTATTGCTGTGCATTTAAAATTGCACCTATACTTCCAGTCCAAGTCACAGCTTGAGTTGTATTTATTCTAGTACTTGTTTGCACTGATTAGCAGATATCTGTCTGTAGCTGGTTAGTTTTAGCAGAATTGTCGTACATTTGTTTATTTGCGGAGGCCTATTAGTAAGAGCCCGAAATGTTGTTTGCTTCTCCACAGAGACGAGTGGGGTCGTGGTGAAGGAAAGAATGGTCATCTTTTTTTTTCACATCCAGCTTGCTTTACCCCTGGAGATGTAGCTAGCGCCACCATTTCTGTTTCAAAAGCTCACTTAACATTGTTGTGTCTATTAAATAAAAATCTCCATTAAGCTGCCACTATTATTGAACACCACTCGGTGTGAAACGTTGTTGTCAACTTGCTTACTACTCAGCTAACAAATGTTCCTTTGGCATAGACTTTATAACTTTGATCACTTAGCACCTTCACTAGTTTGTAGTCCGCAATCCAATTGGTGAAGTCATGGTGCCTACATCCAATTTCTTACTTTATATATTAACATATATAAAGTCTATGATTAAAACAAAGGTGTACCATCCATGTTTCTTCAAGGCATTGGCATGTTGTAGTTAATTATGTCAACATCCTAACATGCTTACAATGTGGATCATATTTTGGTTTGAGGTGCTGGTTAAGCTCAGTTGGTAAAGCAGGCGCCCCCGGATTCAGAGGCAGCAGTTGACTTATTGGCCAGCCTCTTCCCTTTGATGCAGGTCTACCCGTCTCTCTTCAGCTGTCCGATCAACAAAGGCAAAAAAAGGCCCCAAAACGAGTCATCTTAAAAAAATCATCCAGTAGTTGTCGACACAGTGCCTTATGAGGACACATCAGATAGCTTTACTCAAGAGGGTTCATCATCAGGGTGTTGTATCAATCTGTCATTTAGATGTTGAAATTTTAAGGGTTGAGTAAAAACTTTAAACTGCTGTGGATGCCAGAGGATGAGTCATTTGATCAGAATGATTCATCATCTGGGGATCATGATCGCCATATATACAAAAGACGCCAACAGATAATGCTTTAACAGATTAAAAGTCGTTGGTCACCTGGGTGTTCCTGGGAAATGAAGTTTTGTCTGGACTATTTAAAGGCCAAAACAACCTGATTGCGAGGGAGCTGATTAAATGCAAGTAAAGGTTACAGTAAGCATTACAGTAAAATGCACAAATACCAGTTCTAAGTACCAGTGAGATCTGGCCTACTTCCTGCAATGATCAAAGTTTTCCTGTTGGAAAGAAGAAGCACTCGTAAAACTGGAGCAGAAAGAAAAGTTCAGTCAAGGTAATAAACACAAAGTGAACAAGGAGAAAAGCTGAATAATGTGCAGCTCAAAGGAACTGAAAGGTTTTCTCAAGGACAAGAATGATGAATGTTGCAGGAGCAAAAATGGTGTTGGAATAAATCTTCAATTTATGGCCCTTTTAGCTGTTGTTTATTTCCATATGTTTTTATTGTTTTAGGGTTTCTGATCATATTATCTCATTAAGTATTTATAACAAGACAATAAAATATAACAAGACCAAGTGAGCGTAAAAATATTCGCCTCCAAACTTTAAATATAGACAGATCGCTCAGGGATGCAATAAATGAAACAAAGGAAATAAGCGTACTGAGTGACAAAGGTCCTGCAGAGCAATTCAAATCCTGCATTAAATAAAGGCTGACATCCAGAGTCAGGCGTCATCTATATCTGTGACCCATGCATATATATGCAGTGTTTGCATGGTGATGACACATCAACCTGTTTAATAATTGATATGTTTATGCCGGACTTGCTTTGCATTTTGCATCATGAAAAGATTAAAAAGTTAATATTGAAGTTTTGCTCTGAGGCTGTGATAATGTTGAGAACACTCTGAGGTGAATGACAAACTTCTGCTCACACACACACACACACACACACACACACACACACACACACACACACACACACACACACACACCCACACACACACACACGCCTTGTTGTTGTTTGTGGTTGATGTGTCACTGGCTCTCCTTTTTCACACTGAGCGTAGGGGGAGTTGGAGCACAGAGGACTCAACTAGCGAGGCTTTTTATTGCTTTATTGCTTCCTCCTAAAGAAAAAGAGCACAAAGGACTATAGAGCAGACCCCCCCCCCCCAAACCTCCCTTCAGCCCCCCCCGCAGACCCCGTCCTGCTGGGAAGAACAGGCTCATGGTGAGCAGTAGGCCTCCCTCTTTTTGAAGGCCAGCCTCTGAATAGTCGGCTGCGGTCATCGTTATCCTCCCAATTAACACTCGTTTGTCTGCAGTGAATTCAATTAGAGACATATTCATGAGTGACCAGCAGGGGAGGCGTGCGTGTGGGAGGGGGGGTCATGGCTCTACACCACATCAGAGCTCTGTGGGTCAGCCCCGGTTCACACACGACAGCCATACATATGCAAGGTTGTTTCTTTCTGTGAAAGAACAGAGCAGTCAGGAGCAGAGGATTACAGAAGGTTTATGATGAATATAGATTAAACGATGTTAGAAAATAAACTAAATTATTCTAACTGCACTTGTTTTATAAATGTAGGTACTAATAAACATCACATGATATCAATACCTGCTTCAATACAAACAAAAATAGAAGTCCTAGGCATTAGAGCTGTGCAAAAAAAAATCACATGCATGCAGAGGTTACAGAATCGATATGGTTGCTAAGCTGTTATGGTTTTAAAAGACATCGACTATGCTGCAGTTTACAATAAAGCCAATAGGTGGCAGTAGAAGCCAAACTACATGAAGCAATACACGATTCAAACAGAAACTCTATCCACCGTTAGCAAAACCGAAAGCAAATATTATGGGGGCCTTTTGAATCTTTGCAATCACCGCGAGGTCGGGAGTTGGACATGATTCATGCAATGTGCAACAAGGTGGCAGAGGCTGCTATGTAAAGTGACCATCAGAAGTAACTAATCCCATTCATACATGTTCATACGCCGCCGACGAAGCAGCAGGAGCAACTTGGGGTTAAGTGTTATGTCCAAGGACACATCCGACATGTAGGAGCAGGAGCTGGGGATCGAACCCATGACCTTCCGGTTAAGAGACGACTGACTCTACCAACTGATCCACAGCTGCTGTGTTTTGAGTTGTTGGATACTTAAATTGATCCCTTTGCTGTTATTCTCAACATTAAAGAACATCTTGTTGTTGTGAATTCTTTGTAGGCCATGGTCATTTTCCAAAATCATTGTGTATCATGATACGCATCTTATTGACCTCTGTACCGGGATACGTATCATATCGTGATATTGTGGGAAATACCCAGCCCTTCTGGGTACCCAGTAAAAAAAAAATGATAAGCCAACTCCTGCACACTATCTAAATTGTAGAAATACGTTGGCAATTTAGAAAGTGCTCTCTGTCTAATTGGGTTAAAAATGTGACTGTAATTCTTTGAAAGCCAAGGTTCTCTTTGATACTATCTGCCTTCAAGATCATTTTATAACACCTTGGTATGAAAAGTATTGAAGTTTTGAAAACTTTACCTAGCCTTGATGACAGAAACGTATTGAGGTGAAGGCGGGTTGCAACAGTCAAGTTTAAAGTTATGCAATCATCTTGAAACGTGCTCAGCTATAAGTCAAACATCTTTCATCATTTTGATCTCTCAAGGTATCTACGTCAAACCTCTTCAGACACGAAAACTGACTATTTATAGCAACGCCCTGAGGAAGACGCTGTGTGGGTCCAAACCAGTGAGCGTTCTTTTCTTTGTTAATACTTTTTTACAAGATGTATTTCCTGAGTCAATCCTTTGACAGCTAAGTTTTTAGTCTTCAAGAGCACCTGGATTTCACCTGGAGTTAACCACCCTGTCCCAGTGAGCACCCGGTATCCCTCTGTTTCTTAGCTTAGCACAATACTAACAATGTTCTGCTATCAGACAAGAGTGTGAGCATGCTCCAAGTCAAACATGAAGTCTCTGAGGCTGATGGAAATTATGGCGCCAATTTTCTGGATGTATGGAAACAAGTAAAGCGAGCACCAAAGTCACAAAGAGACTGAATGTAGGTGTTGGATTTTATAGCACTCTGTCAAATAGCTGAGGTATATCAGTTTTGAATTTATCCAAAAAAGGAGGACTCAGTGTTTAAGCAGACACCTGCATGAGTCAGACTCTAAAGTAGAAACTCCTCTGAGGTGTTCTGTGTCTTCATGAGGAGTGATGTTACTGTCTGTGGTATAAATCAGCACTGCAGAGAAGCGTTCAGGTTTCAGTCTGCTGTCTCTGCGGCGGTGTGATGCTGCCCTCGCATGCAACGCAGACAGGATGTGTCAACAGATAAAACCAAATTAGACACATCTGTCCGGTAGTCTGAGCTGGCTTCTCCGCGGTCAGCGCCGTGTCAGCATGAGGACACGCTGATCGCTAAACCAGCTCTCGGTTTCAGACCCCCGACTCCTCAGGGAGAGGACGAGGACATTTTTCAGAGCTGAGGCAGAGTGAGTGAAGGTCTCGGCCCTCTGTGTGTCTGACACTGAGGGCGACAGGAAATCAGATAACATGTCACTGAGGCTGAGCGACTCTGACGCTTTAATTGAGAGGCCTGAACTGCTGCTCGCTGTGAGTCATAGGAGGGGATCAGGTTATAAGTCTCACTTCCTGTCTCAGTCTAAATCTGCACGTCAGATGAGTTACATGGATTAAAACATGCAGTCTTGTTTTTACCCATTTCCTCACCTTCAACACATACTCAACCTTACTTCTTTGTGTTTGACAAGCTTTCAGTAACATCATGTCATGAGGAACAAACAGTCTCTTAGTTTAAAGCAGCTTTGAGTGTCAAAAACAAGCTGCGGACACAGTATTGACATCGAAAACTTGAGCCAGCAAAGCCAAAGCAAGAAATACTTCGGTCAAAATATTGTATTTCTGTCTCTTGGACAAATGAATGTCAAAAATGTTCCCCTTTAGCTTGTTCATTCTCACTTCTTATGTGCTGTGGCCATGTCCACGTGTAGTGATGGATCTAAAAACATTTGAAAATGAAACAGATCTTTTTCCAGATGAGTATTTTAGACATTTTCTCCATTTATACTAACAGCTACTTCAGGCCCATTCACGTACATTCAGCATGTAGCTGTCAGTGAAAACAAGCTCGGGCCAATTAAAACAGCAGCCCTCCATGAAGAGCCGGTCACACTGCTTAAAACATTGTTTGCTCTTCTTTAATCCTGTGCTTATAGTAAGTAGCAGCATTAAATATGCAGCTAGCATAAAATACACTGACAGACATACCTTTTTTGTCAGTTATTCAAGTTTAGTACATTTCAATAATTCAGTGTATAAGACTCACTTTTAATGTGATTTTTTCCTCTAAAAAGTTGGCTGTGTCCTACATGTATATACTGGTGAGACCAATACAGTATAAAATGCTGCAACATGCATCATCATGACCACAAGTTCAGCTGCCACCATCGCCCACTTCACGCCACCTGACACGATGGAAAAGTTGCCCCTCATTCATTGTGAATTGCAAGCAGCCGCTTTAGTGCACAAACTGTGCAGGGACACATAACGAACAGCTTTTCTCCCTCTTTAGGTCATAATTAAGATTTTCAGGAAAATGGTGGTATAGTACATAAACCTTATGGAGTGCTGGTTTGTTTGAAAAGACTTATTGGTTAAAGACAACAAGTGACCAGCTGAGGTGGGTAGTGTGAGTCCAGGGCTATGGGTAAATGGTAAATGGACTTGAGCTTGTTTAGTGCTTTTCTAGTCGTCTGACTACTCAAAGCAACACCGCATGTCACACCTACCCATTCACACCCATTCACACACTGATGAGTTTGCTCTGTAAAGTGACCATCAGAAGTTACTAATAACATTCATACGCCGCCAACGAAGCAGCGGGAGCAATTCAGGGTTAAGTGTCTCACCCAAAGACACATCAGACATGTAGCTGGGGAATCGAACCCCTGACCTTCCGGTTGAGAGACGACCGACTCTACCAACTGAGCCACAGTCGATCCATTCTTCACAAATATCCTTTTTACCGTAGGCTGAGAACAACTGTACAGATATCAAGCAGGATTGCAAAACAGATAAATGAGAAGAAAAGAAAGACCTTCACAGCTGCACAGAAAGGACATGCTGCTGAACACAATGGAAACTGTCACACAGGACGACAGTTTAAACCTTTTCTCCCCCTGGGAGAACCTCAGAAACAGAGTCTTATATACTATTATATTATATTCTAGATTTACATTAACTATTGCAAGACAAGGCGGAAGGTGATTGTCTTCTTCCATAAAAAAGTCTCATGGTGGGTTCATCATCATGACTGATGAGACACACAACTTTTGGAGTCTGTGTCAGTTTCCTAAAAGTCTCTTTCTGCCCATAAACACTGAAACACTACAGTTCACAGTTTTCAAATGAAAATACTGTCATCTTTATTTCAATGACTCAGATTCATGGAGCTCTGAAACAACGTAGTAGTTTGGATCAAGGTGTAAACATTGCAGACGTTTGGCTACACACTCAGAGGTTTGTTTTAAAATGCTGCACTATCTCTCAAGCTACCAACATTTATTCTCAATTTCCCTCCCTGCTGTCACTTTTTGTTTTTATTATACTTCTACTGTTTATTTTTTACCTTCACAATCCACTATTCCCATGCCTTTGAATTTTCATACAAATAATGTTGCTCTCTTAATGAGGTCGCTCATTTTCCTTTGTGAGTACAGAGAGTATGTGTGAGCTGGTGTGTTTGGGTTGCTGCCTAATGCTCTCATTCAGACTGAAGGACGAGTGAGTTCACTTAATGGGACGCTGAACTAAATCATCATGCTTGGAATATTTCTGATGAGATGATACACTGGTCCACAAAGAGACGAGTGTGTGATCATGTCGCTGTGTGTATCCGCCTGAACATGTAGCCATGCTTAAGCAGCGCTGATGCACATTCATGTCATTAGCCCTCAGAGTGTGTGTGTATGTGCGTGTGTGTGTGTGAGTCATTGTGTGTGTGGGTGTGGGAGGTCCGCCCTGCTTGGAGACCCCGTCGGCCTGCAGCCAGGACACACAGGCCCCTGCGTCTCCTGAAATCACCTTCATGTGGAGAGACTTTTAGCTCGAGCAGCGACAGGGCGATCCCACTCTTCATTTAATGTCTCATAATTACTTCACAAGAGTTTAACGACTGTACTCAATTCAAGCTGAAGTGTTCAGGCCTCTTGTCTCCAGGATACAGGGCAGTGGGAGAGGGAGAGTTTCACTACTGCACCCGATACAATGAAAGTGTCTCCACTGTTCAATATTATAAGGAATAGGAGAATTGTGAAGGAAATGTATCGATTTCAATTCATCTCGGCCAAAATAAAGAAGCATGTCTTCCAGAAATGGGATCAGTTTGGCTTCATTTCACTCAGGGCATTAAAAATCAAGACTTGCATCCAAAAAAATGAAATGATTTTGCCCAGAGGAATATAACAGCCCACAGTCAGACAGTTTTAAGAGGCTGGAAAGTTTTATATTTCTTCTTTTTCTATGAAAACAGACGTATATCATTCTAAGAGACAGACGTCCTGTGAAGTGTTTTTTTTTTTATCCTATAACCTCTGTATTCTTATTTTCTTTCATGTAACAAGGTGAAAGCTTTGAGAAAAAGAAATAAATAATGAGAGAAACAGTCAAAGGATACTTAGGATGTTATGCAACCCGTCTATATGCTGAACATGCCGTTTCAAACTACCAGATGGGATCCTGCATGTGAAGAAAAGTGACGAAGAGAGACTCACGGTATAGGACTACAGAAATTCCTCTTTAACAATTGAATCCCTCTGCACTCTGTACGTTAATAAGCTCCACTGACGAGTTCATTTATGTCGAAGTATGAGCTCACTTCAGAGTTGACCCGCAAGCAAACCCAGTCAAAACACCAGGAAACGGGTCCAAAAACAAAAACAAGCCTGAGCTCTGACTTTCTGGGGGCGTTCAGGGGATCACACGCCGTCGCCGCTCTCTAAAGGTCACAAGGTTCTGGAAAAAGAGTCCATCTGGAGGAACCTATGACACAGGGGTGCAGAATATCAGGTAACACTTGAGGTGTACTTTTTCCACAAGTGTCAACTTTGGAGATGTTAAGCTCTTGTTCGTGCGTTTGTGTCTGACAGGGTTTTATTTCTAAAGTCCCCCAACAGGGACGTCTTCGACTCTAACATTTCACTTTGTGGCTCCAACAGCATCTCTGCTAAAAGTCAAGAACATTAAAGGGTGGAAATGATACTTTCAATAAGCAAAAGTATTTGCCAAAATAAAAGGAAAAGTTTTCTTGCTAAGCTTTATAAAACAAGAACAAATATCTCAAGCAGAAAAACCCACAAGTAGTGCGTCCAGACTGACTAGAAGATAAGATAAAACGTTTTCTAAACAAGTCACAACTGTTTGCATTGAACTGAAAAGGCGACTGCAATGTTAGATTTATGTGTTTCCTAATACGAATCTATCTAAACGTATTTGTGACTCCACAGACTCTTTCTCCGGCGGAGTATTAGGGCCACAGAGAAAAAGATGTTGAGATTAAAGTCGTAAATATACAAGGATAAAGTCATAAAGTTATGAGAATAAAGTCGTTGATTTACGATTTAAACTTGTAAATCGATTCAAACAGACATGGTCAAAAAAATGTATTCTGAAAGGTTGTATCAGAAGAGCAGCCATCCACCTGCACGAAAATGATGAAGGGGGAAAAACCTCAAAGTAATTTCTGTACCACAAAAGAGACAATTTCCTCCAAGTCAGTGTTGTTCTTTCTTCGGAAAAGCTCCAGTTTATTGCAGAGTCTTTTCAGGGTCCTGATACTTATGACAATGTGATGCTGATGTGCCAAACGAATGTGTAGTTTCATATCTGCATATGTAAAGCTACAACTCAACTACTGGGACATTTTGAGACTTTGTCAAACTGTTACAGACATTTACAACTTTATTATCGTAAATTAATTACTTTAATCTTGAAATCTCCGTCTGTTTCCCCCCCTTAATGTGGCCCTAATACTCCTTTCGGGTTATTCTAAGTAACGCTTCAGTGGCTTTATTTATCTTTCTGTAAATATGATATGTTGTGTTAGCACAGTAGACAGAGGGGCAACGGTCCTCAAAGACACTCCACTCTGGTGGTGTTCATCGTTTTGTGGTCTGATGGGGAAAAAATGACTTTCCCGTTCCAGTTTTGAAAACCAATCAACTACAATCAAATATTTTAAACCAGTATCTTTGTCATTATTAATCTGCTGGATTTGAGAATACCTATAGGTATACACAGTCTAAAACAGACAAAGTCACCATCATATTTCAGTTCCTTCGATAGCCCAGTTAGCTGCACACAACCCAATCGCGTTGTTGGCCAAGCTAAAGTTAAGAGCAGCTACTGTAGTGTAACTTCCTTCAGCTGCAGAGCTCAGTTAGCCATGTGGCTAGCGGTATCTAAGGACAGGGGTTGTGTTAGCAAAGGAGTGCGGTTAGCTCTGAAGCTAGCTCCAGGCAACCCCGGGGTTACGCAGACGGCAGACAGAACCTGCTCAGCTCCAACGTCAAGGCCGGACTGGCTTTAAATCTCACAGCTACTGAAACTATAACATTTCTCTCTGGCCGTCTAGAACATAAATTCACCTACGGAGGTGTCTTCCTCAGTCTTATTTGTCAATAAATTATTGAAGATAAAATATAGCTTCACATAGAGCCAAACAGCGGGCTTCACGTAACAGAAGCTGTCATTTAAGGTTGAATGAGTCAGGTTATGTGGGCATGGTGGTGCTGAAAGCTACAAATCATAAGAGGGGCATAGCCCACCATGATGGGCTCCGCCCCCAATTTGTCAAAAGTCTTTGCTTCGAGCGAGCAGAACTCCGCCTCGAGCGAGAGAGCGTCAACAAGCAATAGAAGCTCTGTATTAAATTAAGACTTAATCAAAATGTATTAAGATCATTAAGGACTAAAGAGTTTATAACAAATGACGAAAAAACTGCAAAGTAGAAATATCTTGTCAAACTAAAAAAATATACAAAAACAAACAAAAAGCACGTATTGTCTTGTTTTTACAGAGTAGAAATGTATTGTGATTTTGTATTGTGTATTGAAGAGGTGATCTTGACATGTTTGTCACATGATGTGAAACTATCACTGTTCGTGAAATGTAATATGGCGTTCATTCTTTTCCTCATGTCTTAACATCCTGAAACAACACGAGCGACATCTTTAACGTCTCTTTTTTCCCCCTCTGTTGTGACAAATAGCTCTGGTAGCTGTGACAGCGCGCAGCTGAGCGGGACATTTAGATTGTATGGAATTAAATGCAAGCAGCTGCAGGGCTAATCGAGGGCTATAACATTTGGCTTTAATTACGGAAATGTCATGAAAGCGGCTCACGAACACAATGGAGCTGAAAGACAAGAAGAAAGTAAAAGAGCACATGAGAAACCCTTGCAGAGGTTTTTCGTATGGAGATTTGTAGGAAGGAGAAAAAGATCAGACGTGTGCGACTTAAAATAGAGAACGCAGCTCCCTGCTCTTCATCTCGCATTTGACCCCACACTGGAATGTTTTATGAGGTTAATGCATTCATTTTTCTCAGATATATACCTTGCTATGCTTCACTTGTGGCTTAAAAACATGAAGGAAGATGCCATTTTTCATGAATCATTTCACTGAGGGATGCTTCACAGGACAGTTTTTTTTTAAAGCACTGTGGGAAAGAATGTTTGAGACAGAAATAAAAGCTCAAATGAAAGATTATGAATGTGAGGAGTTATTGATATACTGTGTAGTCCTGTTCTGTGTTCATGTGTTCCCTCTCCATCAAAAGAACATCAAACCCTTCTTTCTCCACCATGCCAAAACACAGCATGACTCGTACGATAGCAGGAGAGTATGGGAGAGAAGTGGATGTTTGCCGTGTGAAGTTAAACGAGTCGGGTTGTGGAATATCCCTTAACCAGATGCCGTGGATTAAAAGTGGAGCGGGCCACACCCGGCAGCACACAGACTCATTACACTTGATTGATTAGTGTGTAATTAGTTTGGTCACTGATCACTGGTTGACAAAAATACACATCACATCCTGTGCGCTGTGGACAACACGTCCATACAGAAGCCTGCAGACGAGTCAGAGTCTGTAAACTTTCCTTTTCCAGACGTGACATTAAACCAAACACGGGGGAATTCCCTGCGGTTTCTCTGTTGACGGCTGCAAGTGGGCACGGATCACATAATGCTAAACAATGACGCTCCCTGTTTCCCGATGGTGACGCAGTGCAAAGGTAGAAGGGTGTCAGATAAAAGATAGGAGCTCTGACTACAGGCTGCAGGATTAAAGAATGTAAAAGACACTGGAAACAAAAATCCTCAACAGTGTCTGAACTTTTTGAATTTAGGGTCCTGTTCACATTATAGTAAACATCTAAAAAATAATACAAATTAGATTTAAAAAAGAATATTTGAAGTTTTATTAAAGGTTTGATATTGGTGCAGGGGAGATCAGTTAATTACTTAAGATATTATGAAATCAATGTGCCGTAACAGTCAAAAGAATAGTTGTATGTGCAGATAACAGACTGAAGTTATCAAAGTAAACATGTGCTAGCATTTTGTGATTAACCATCCTCTCTGTTGGGTTGTACACCGTCATTATCTCAGACTCTGAAGAAGACACTGAGACAGATTACTCACTGACAGTCCATTTTCCCACAGTGCATCAAACATGTTTTAATAATGTTTTCAGCTTCAGCAAACATGAAAGCACCGTCACCACTGTTTCAGATGTTTAGATGAATGTGCATCACGTGATAGTTTCCTCGATATAAAACCAAGAATTTCACGAGACTGGTTAGAGCCCTTACATGAGCCATTAAACCCTCCTACATAGGTGCTCTTCTCCCAGCATTGGAATACAGCCCTCCCCTGGCAGCCCTGCATCGTTCTGCCACCCGGAAGTCTTCCAGAGAGCTGGCCAATCAGAAGACAATGGGCACGTGGGGAGGAGTAAAGTTTTTTTTTACAGACGTCAGAATAAGATAAATAAAGAGCTTTTTGAGCTGAAAATCATGCAAAGCTACACTAAAGGTTTCACAGACTGACAAAATAAAAGGTGAAAATGAGGATAATATGGGATCTGTAACTGCAAAGGATTGTTGCCCCCCAACCTCCCCCCACCATTTTATCTGCAACATATTATCGTAGAAATGAACTATGTTTAGTAACTTTGTCAAGCTCTACAGCGCTCTGAAAAGACATTCTCCAAACACAAACACCAACTTCATAGAGTCCAAGCACCAAAGACCTTCTGTCAAGACCCATTTCCATGATATCTATAGTAATAAATAGTTTTTCTTTATGTACTTGTCTCTCCTGATTGAACTTAATGTAGCACTTGATACAAACAGTCCCTGGATGCTGAGTGTGAGTGTGTGTTTGAGAGAGAGTGTGGGAGCGTTTTTGTCAGTGTTTGTTTTTGCGGGGTGTATATGAGACAACTAAAATACACGTAGATCTGACTTCAACCTCTGTCTGTGGGAGTTTCAAAGGAAACTTTATTGACAATTGACAATGCCCCGTCCTGATTTAACTAGTTGTACAGTGTGAGCTCTCAGGTCGTGCTTACAATTGTGTCAGTGACAGTGTGAGCACATAAATCCTGAGCTTTGGTCGTGAGCTAATCGTACATGGTACACCGGGCTTAAATTGTACATATTTTTCTAATTATCCCTTATTTCCATTTTTTATCACTGATTCTTTCTTAGTTCTGTTATTGTATTCTATTTTATTCTTTACTATATTTGATGTATTTCATATTTAATACCTACCCTTTGTCAATGGAACTCACAAGCATCCTAATTTCTCACGATTGTTCTTGTATAACCAGTGAAACAACAAACATCTTGAATCTCCATGAATAAAGCTGGACCACTCTGCTTGTCTAAAGGCTGCTGTTGTGTAGGGAGTCATGCAGACTTCAGTTCAAATAAATGAATGTCAATCAAAAGTAATCAGCTGGGCCCACTCAGTCTTTAACATGAACCCTTTTCACTCTTACGGAATTCTCCTGAAAAACCCCGGAGATTACCCGGAGGGGCTGTATATGTGAATGCAAACAGCCACATTTTTTTCACCCGGAGTTTCTCCTGCCAGACCCCTAGTATATTTCCACAGAACGTCCAGGTGGGCTGATGTGAGAACGCAGCAGCATATTCTCCGGATAATTCATCTCGAGCCAATAAGAGCAGGAGTGACTTTTCTATCCTGTGACTGCTGCACGGTGCATAGAGTGTCTGCAGACGACCACTACGATCTCCGTGCACGTAATTAAACGGCTGCATTATGTTTTCTGTTCGTCAGGATGTTGTTCTCTGCTCTTTTGTGGATGTTGTCATTCTGTCGGACTACGAATAGCATTGATATAATAATTATCTAGATATTATCCGGAGTGCATATGTGAAAACGGCTATGATGTAAGCAGCAGAATGAGCTGTTTGATCAATGTTTTCTCATAGTTATGAAAGTTTATATTCACTCAGATTTTACTGGGTTCCTTACGAGACTCTTAACTCCAATATCACAAAAGCATTTCTTCAATTTCACCATGTTTAATACAACAATTGAGTGATGCTGGAGTGTCAAGTGTACTGTAGGCAGCTGCGTCACAGCTGCTCATGGTTTCCTCTATAAGAGCTGTGGGTTTGGCAGCCACTTCTCCAGAACGGTTACTGTGAGGGGAAGTCGGAGCAAAGCTGACCACCTTTCCCAAACTAAAGCACAGAGAGCTTTTCTTAAATATTCAGCTTCTTCTCACACGCCCAACTCATCCCTTCCCCCCAAACATTCACATGAAACCGAGCTGTCGTCAACAGCCCGAGCGTACTTTCCTTTCGGGTCCTGTCACACATGGCCGGAGGTTGGCCGGTCTGGTCTGAGGTTCCTGCTGAACCCAGGCAGCAGGTGAGGTCCCGCTGAGCGCTGAAACCCTGGAATCCACCTCCATAAATAACAAACTGTTTAAATTTGCTGGAATAACAAGAACATGTGACCGAGCTGAGTTTTCCACATTCCTCTGCATAAACTGATTCCATATTTGCCACGAACAGGTCGAGCCTTTACTGCCAAACATAAACCAAAGTAATGGCACTTCGTTTTACTATACAGTATATCAGCCATATAAACATCCTCACAATAAAGCTGTGTATATGTTTTTGTGTGTGGATTCACTGGGTTAAAGTTACTAAGTGTTTCCACAAGTAGATTAAACTGTCAGCATCGATCACAGACTTAATGTTAAAGTCTGACTTAATTTTCTAATTTTGAGCAAAGAAGATAAAGTAATAACTGAACATATGACCTTGCCCTTTTATATATTATAAATCATTCATTATTGCAGATCTTGTAAATGTAATGCACATTCCAGGACCTCCAGGAAACAGAAACCACTTCTTACTGGAGGTGTTCAGCAGAAAATCTGGAAGCTCTTATGAACCACTTTTACTTTGAATATATATGAAAATGTGCAGATTATTACCTCAACAGAGGTAATGCAAAGAAGGAAAGGTGCGGAGAGTCACATACATTTTTAATGCGCAGCTCTAGGTGGAGGACTGCACGGAGCTCTGTGGCTGAAGTGTGAGAAGATAAAAGGAAGGGGCTTAGGCCGAGCTCAGAGTTCATCACAGGAGCCTCCGTTAATGGATTCCTCCTTTACAGGCCTGAAAGTCTTACCCACACTCTCGCTCTCTTTATGTGGGTGGACAACAAGTTCACTAATTTTTCTTTTCTTGTGTATATTATGGGGAAAAAGCATCTCAAATAAGCCATACATGCTCTTTTCCAGCCTGGAGCTTGTAAATCTATCAGTGAAGTATTTCCTAAGTACATTTTGTTTTATGGCAGCTACATTTTCTAGAAGGTTAACCTCGCTCTCACTTCCTGTAGACCTCTCCAGTCCCCTCTTTGAGTAAACGGAGATTCCACAAAACCTGAGGGGGTCCTGCTGCTCATACCAGAGACACACAGGAATACACCACCTGTGTCAGGACAGTTATGTGAACATGTGACATAAGAATTATTGGGAAATAATTAAATATAACTTTATAAAACAACAGCACAGTCATATGATGCATTGGTTGATACTTTACTTTTGTTTCTTTGTCGGGTTCTGTTAACAGTGAATTCAAAAAACTACCTGACCTCCCATGTTTGCCATAACCAGCTTACATTTGGGGCATATTTAGAAGTTGAGGAAAAAAGGGGGTAGAGTAGGGCTGTCTCGATTCACACAAACATGCGATCTCATTTCTAAATGGTTGTGATTCTTGCTCCTTATTTCCCTATGCATTATTGCTGCGTTCCATTTACCTCAGAACTCGGAGCTGGGACTGACGTTACACCCGAGTTGACCGTGTTCCAGTTGCAAGTCGGAAAAGCAACATGGATACCTCCAGGAGTACCTTTGTTTTGTTAGCTAATACCAGACGATAACAACACACTACGTGATAGTTTGTGCATGAAAACACAACAGATAGAACTTGCACGATACTATCGGTGATTGATTTAATCACACAAAAAGAGGAACAAGCGGCTAATAAACACTATAGTTACAGTTTTAACGACGGTTGATGCACGTAGCAGCCATGTTGGATTTTAACTCTAGCTACTGAAGAGACTTCCGAGATCAAATGGAACGCAGCATAAGAACAAGCTGCACTCACATCAATGTTTCCCACAAGATACTTGAGCGGGCCGCCCAGGCGTACTTATGGCCGCCCAAGTAGCCTACATTTCAGACCTTTTTTAATTATTTTTGTATGTAATCATATAATTGCTGACCACACGTTAGAGCAAACAAGAGAGAGAGAGAAAGAGCGAGCGAGAGAGAGGTCCGCTGTCCGTACGTCTAGGCCCTGGCCATAAAACAATAACTGTAATAATTGCGATACACTTTTTCTCAATATAAATATAACAATTGTTCAATAAAAGTGTGATAGATTTAAACCTGTAACTATACCACCCAAACACTGGGAGAGGAGGGCAATAATGCACCCAAAATGCTAGTTGCCACAGTTGAAATTAAAGAGAAAGAGAAAAAGAAAAGAAAAAGACGACGTCCAGCCAATCATGTCGCAGGGATATGGGAAGGCAGGCTTACAGACATTTGGAGCGGAATGGAAACATTTGAAATGAGCAATAGTGACACTGAAGAAAACACTGAGCCTACCAGCTCAAAGCACGCCTGCGTTCATTGTGCACACAGGCAGGTGCAAGTGTGTCTGCAATCTGTTCTGACCACTCTTAAAACTAGACACAAAAAAACCCCAGTAAAATGAAAAAGATCAGGTCTTCCCTGCATAACCAGAAATCAATCACATTCTGCATTCACCATTGGGTGAACATGTGTCTGAGGAACACTGACAGAGATTTGAAAAAGACACAAAAAGGACAAAAAGGATAGATCATTAAAGTTTAGCAGAAAAGGCACAAATTGGTGAAAAAATGATCAGAATGCAGGAAAAGAAATGTTTGGTCCTTAACATTTTCTGGGGGAGACCCCAAGATGCTGTTTTCACTTAAAAGTAAAAAAAAAAATGTGCGAGAGAGTCGTGATCGCAATCCTCAGGGAGAAAAATTCTGATTCATATTTGAGCAAGAATCATGCAGCCCTGGTGTACAGATGTAATTAAAGTTGTAACACACATTTTGGGTTGCTATATTCAGTAAAGGCCAAAGAGAGTTCATCACGGATATTTTTCAGTAAGTAAACATTACTGAGTAATATCTGCAGAAAAGTAAACTTTGCAGAGAATGGGTGCAAGAAAAAAAAAGTACAAATCAAATGACAATCTAGTAAACATGACGTGGAGGCGAAGGAACGTGAGGCTACTGGACTGTGGAAAACAAGGAGAAACTCCAAAACTCCAACAGTTTCTCCTCCTTAGTGGTTTTCACAAAAGTTATAGTTGTTTGTTTCCACCAGGTGCATGATGGGAAATAATGCCTTCAAGAATCAAGCTGTAGTCTTGCAGTATAGTGACCATGCAATATCCTCAGACTTTGCAAAATCTTAGTCTGTGATTAAAACCTCTGAGTTGCTGACACATTGTTTTTAGATGTAAGAGGGCATCAGTCTGTCATTTCTATTCACAGTCTTCTAGTGTCAAAGGCATAGGTTGTCTCTCAGCCAGGAGTCAGCATCTTTGTAATGTTGAACCTCTTTAGTCATGCAGACTATGAATGTAAATGAAGAAAGAAGGGGATAAATCTACTGTATGTACCTCACCCTGCACACGTCCCACAAGAAATACGATACTCGCAAATCTCAGAGAGAAACAATGTGACACACGACTTTAATATCCACTCAGTGAGAGCGCATGCGAGCCTGAACCGGGAGCCGAGCCCCTGAAACCCTGCTCTCTCTGCCACTGAAACCTTTAGTGGCTATTCTTGTCTCCAGCACCATGTAATTAAGTTCCTGTCGTTCTCCGCTCTCTAACATTGCTTAACATAAATGGAGGCCTCGCTCGTTAATTAGTTCCAGTGTGTGATCACGAGCGCTCAGACGCTGAGATGAATCCACTCCCTCTCCATGTAAAGCTCGGTGGTGGTGGAGAAGGGAGGTCTGTAAATGAAAGTGGAACATCAATCCTGAGGGTGTGATGGGAGGGAGACCATGTCAACTTAATGAAGAGAGCAAGTTAAGCCAGTTGTAGCACTGGCCCCGGCTCTAAGTGTTGTGACATCCTCCCCTAACTCCCTTCACTTTTCCTTCTAACTTTACTGCAGAGATTTATTGCTTATTGCTTTCCAACTCTGTAAGGAATTAAAAAAAATGTGTTTTTCAATCAACAAAAAACACATGTGAAATGACACTTTTTTTTTAAAACAGTTTTATATTGGAAAATATTGTTTCTATAGAGTTAGTCTAAGTCTTGCTGCATGCTGGCTTTTCTCATTCACTGTTCTACAACTACAAAAAGTCAAGCACTACAATTCACAAACACCCACATTATCAGGCAAATGAGAGGACTGTTGAAGCATCGGCATGAGATGCAGCAATAATGCCAATGCCAACTCATGCACAGTGGTGCACACATTAAGGGCAAGTGCTTCAGACTTTCAGCATGTGTGCAGTCAACTGATATAGTCAAAGTCAATGCAGCTTTTAACCCTGCAGGCTGGGGTTCAAAACTCACACTGTGATGCTTTTGATTAGAAAGAATGCTTCAACATTTGAAGTTTTTGTTTGAAAAGAAGAAAACACCTTAAAACACACATTAAAGGAACCTTGAAACGATGGACAATGATGAATAATCAAATAACAGACAAACTAAGTTAGATTAAAGATGTTAAAGGGTACCTTAATACGGACATGAGCAGGAGCTATTCACAACAGGTCTGAGAACAGATGTTATTGGATCCTTGAAACTGAAACTTAAGTGCCAGTACTTAAAAAACCTGACCTTACAGTATACCTTAAAATACTTAAAAAATGTGAGGGTAGCCAAAAGGTAAATTAATCCAGACCTGAATGTGTGTTGGTAACAATAAACAACAGCACTAGTGACCAAGAATAGTCGAATATTCAACAAATCGTTTGAAAGAGCCTCATTTGATTGTCAATCTAACAGTCGAAAAACTGCTTATGAAACAGATCATTCATTTCTAGCTATATGAGGGTGCTAATGTCTACTTTTATAAATAGATGTGTCTGTTTTCTCCAAATAAATCCTGACTTACAGCCTATATCAACATATGAATACTTTTCATAAAAGCGTTAGAAACGCCCTTCATGCTTTCGGGATGCGAGTTATTGATTGAAGCAGCATATCCACGTGTTCAGAATTTTATAGTCTACAAGAAAATTCTGTCATTGGCCCAGTCGTGTGCAATTGGCCAGGTATAGATATATTAGAACAGGGCCATGCACCTCCATTCAACTCAGGCTTTAATTGGCTATTATAGGCTGGGAACAGTGAATGGAAGGTCTCAATTGGTCAAACGAGGAGTCAATCAAAAGATTGCGGTCGCCATTATGATGTATCACAGACAAAAAATATGTTCATAAAAATGAAATATTTTAGAAAATACAGTGGGAAATTAGGAACAGTGGAGGAAAAAAATAGACATTCAGTGGTCAGTCTACTATAGGAAAAATCTGACTAATCAGATTCACTATCTAAATCCTTAGGAGGGCACACTAGTTGACACAAACTAAAGGGTTACAGAATACAGTAGCTAAAGGGGATCCCTGAAAACAAACCATAAGCACCTTAAAACAGATGCTGGGGTACCTGAAAACAGATCTAAGCATATTTTAGAAGGAAGTAAGCAGTTTAAGCAGATGTCAAAGGTGAATTTAAACAATAGCTTATCATACCTGACCTTGTCTTTATGACAGAAAAATGGGCTTTGACAGAGTGTCGAGATTTAATTAGTTGAAGACTTTGAATGCTCAAACATGAAATGAAGACATCACACTCGTTGTTGCATCAGGACAGATTGTTGGCTGATGCCCTCTGTGTGTAAGTCAGGTTGTGACAGGTTCTCTGTTTTTGCATGTATGGAGGCTGTGGGGGCGATAAATTCTGTGTTGTTTCCATATTTGACATGAATCCTATGTGACAAAGCAGTGATACGATGTATTGTGAAGGTGGAAAGATGACATTTCTCGGCTTCATCCTCCGTTGCAGTTACTGTGTTACGGATGGGCAGCGCTGATTAATGCAGCACAGTGATATATACGGCACTGCAATATGGAGGGGCCATATTTATGAAGTCCTTTAATCTCCCTTGACAACGGGCTCACATGAGCCAACAGGCTCATCTCCAGTGGCCACATTAGGCCAACTGTTCTGCTCTCTGCCTTGAATTACTGCTGTCACCTGTCAGAGATTTCACAGGACCGCGCCTCATTTGAGGTCAATTTCTGCCTTTCCCAGCAGATCAGCGGGTCCAGCAGAGAGGCAAGCCGATAAAAGTTTGGGATTTTGAGGAGTGCGGATTATAGGATCAAAAGGCAATGGCGCTAATCCCTCCCCGTTATTAAAGATGATAGCGCTATAAATGACAACACATGCAAAAGTTCTCCCAACTCCAAACTCTTGGTTGCGTATGTAAGTACTTAACGGAAACAAGCTCGAGGGATGGGGCCGCCTGCAAGCTGGATTAACCAGGAGAGCTGGGATGTTGATCCTAGAGTTACTCTCTAGTTTCTTCTTTTTATTTCTCGATTTCTTTCTGCGAGGACGTGCATGACGGTCTGTGGATCGGAGACAGGAGTAGCAAGGTTGTGGGAGCTACTGTCTCTGCACTGTACGCTGCAATTATCTGCAGAAGCTCAGGAAGCTAATTGGAAGAGATGTGGGATAAATCCCAGCCTGGGGGAATTGTGCTAATTTTCCACTTTGAGCTGACCTAATAAGAGGACCATCCACTGCCACTGGAATGATGCTGTGCAGTAGGAGAGAGAGAAAGAAAGCAATGCCATTCTCATACTCTGTTAACATGCATACTTAATGACCCTCACACTCTGGGATCCAGCTCCACAGCACAGATTATATTACATCTTGCGGAGCCTTCTTTCACTTATACAGGCGTTCTGCTAATATCCATGTGCACGGGTGTGTTATTTCTGGGAATTGAGCCCAGTACCTCTCCAGCTGACACTGCCCTCATATTACTTTGTCTCATGAACATCCCAAACAGCACGGACACTCGCTCTGTGGATTCCTCCCGAGCAGTGAAGTGTGCACAACCACAGTCAGAGCTCCTCTGTGCATATGACAAATCTAATCCCCCTCCTTCCAACATCTAACAGGGAAGTCTCTATTCAGACACGACCTTAATCACATTAACCCCCTTTTTTTCCACTGTGCACCAGACCTGCAGCTTGAACTCAGTTCCAGGGTTCCTCATGGTTTCTGCAGTGTTGGGTTAAGCCCACAGAGAGCTCGCCCAAGAATCCAAGTCCTCCTATTCGCCAAGTTTTTAAACCACGACGTGTCCCAGAACATTTCTATTAAAAATGACCTTTTGTGTGATGGACAGATTAAAAAGATAATTATAGTGAGGAGAAAGACTTCCAGTGTAAACTGACAATCATTATCGTGGACGTTGGAAACCTTTCTGTTAATGCTCAACCAATCCACAGTCGTTTGATTTTTTTTAGTTCAATAAACTGCTTTAATTTTACATGCACCAGTGCTTTGTAGTTTTCTGGCAGACTATTGTCGTCCCCTGTTAGGAAACTCCTGAGGATCTTTTTAACAAACACATTCTGTATGAACACAAACTCTCTGTAAAGGAACATCACTGGCTGCAGTCATGCCTCCATGTATTAATCATTTCCATTATTTGATTCAAGCCAGTTTCACCAGATGTTCATCTAACTGTGCCTCATTATAAAGAAGTGTTAAGTCAGTCAGGGGTTGGTTTTATGAAACCAGAACAAACCAGAGAGCACAGCATGTGGAACTGCTGCCACACAGCTTCAGCTGTTTGGACGCAGGTGTGACGAGTGATCAGATTATGTGAGGGATAAAAGTTCAGGAAGTTCTGATACTTAAGTCTGAAATTAGACTGGAAGTCGTGATGGGTTTAATGAAACCTAAAAAAGGCAACATCTGCACACTTTCCCCACATACAACATTTCAAAAACAACACCTTTGAGCCTACGTGGATACTTGTGAGGTAAGAATGTTTGAAAACCAGTCAAACCACACCCATATACAGTATATATAATTTAATGCACATAGATATGATGAGAGTCTCTCTAATGTGATTATTGTCACATTTTAGGCCATAAATAAACATTTAAGAAAAGAATCATGAATATTAACGCTTTCAAACACTGCACATTGGTTCTTATACAATCATGTTTATGTGTGATGTTAGCAACTGCTCCAACTGCTATACATGTAATTTCCATACAGCAGTTTAAATATGCAAAAGTGGAAAAACGTTTTTTATTAAAAAAAGAAACGCTGATAAAATGCATTTAAAAGTTGCACTTAACGAAGGTGGCAACGTTTGTGTTTCTTTACATTCTGTTTCCAAATAACTTTTTTAACAACACAATTTCTTTAAACTACATTCAAGACAGACACACAGACAGAGAGACACATACAGACATCTATTTTAACTTCCAGCAAATTCAATTTCAGTCACCTGTTTTTACATGACGCAGCTGTTTCTTCTGCGATATGTTTTGAAGTCTCTGTAACTTTCTTGCTCTAACAACTGTGTTGGGTTGTTTCCCCATTGCTTGTAAAGTTGGAGTCAAATCTATCGTTATGGAGTTGATATGTTTGGACTGGATTAAACATCATCTGCTTCTGCTAAACCAATTACCTCGTGATTTCACTAAGCACAGCATCCCTCACCAGCCCGACTAAGCGAAATATACGTTTGAATGACTTTGAAACACAAATTAAAAAGTGATACACAAATACAGTAACTGTGTCCAGAGCGCTTGACCCAAAAGGATCAGCTTTGAGGAGCGACCAAACCCCCTCCTCACCACTTAAACCCTAATCCCAGCAGAGTAACCTGGAAAACATGTGATTACAGTTTGACAGTCTGACATGGCTTTGGATGGCTCTGATCATGGGATGTGCTACATGTTTGGTGGGAGAAGCTTTGAAGTTTTTTTTTTTCCCTCAGAAATGTGTCCGTTTTAATCATTATTTTTCAGCCTTGGACATCCTTCTACAGATTATTCAAAATAACCCAGAGTGGTGAAGTGGACCACAGTTGATCCTCGACGTGTAAGGATCACTCCCTGAGTTCCACGGGCATCTGAATTTGGATTGATGCTAAATTTTACATCATTGTTTGAAATACAGTTTTCTGCCACAAAATCTCATACTACAGATACAATGAAAATACAGAACCATTTGTTAAAGCTTTGGGAATTAGACCTTGAAATGGACCAAATGATATGCACTTTTTGGGGCTGCAATCCATTCTTAGTAAATCAGGCATGAAGTGTTGTTTGACCCTGAAGATCAAAGATTATAGGTTTGGCAATTTACTGTTTTAGTGTGATCTTGAAATGAAGGGGATAATGTACTAACACAAATCATTATCCAAAACTTTGGGGGAAAGAGGTTTTAAAAAAGAAACAGTGAAGAGCTGCTGCAACACTCAGGGGTGAGGTTTGTTTTAGGTTGGAAGGTCAGCAGACAATCACTTCTGTCTTTTTAATGTCCAAACTTAAACTAGCTTCACTGCACTGCAAAACTTGTCTTAAAAGCCAGCTAATTATTCCACCAATGTTATGACAAGCCCAGCCAGTCTTCTTTGAATCATTTCTAAGCTTCTCTTAAAACTCATCCATAAATGTTTATAATCATCAGGCTTCTGAGGTGCTCGGTGACCTCTTGATTCCACTTCGATTATTAGGGCTCTGTAACACGTGGAGCATCTAATGGAGACTGTGAGGTGCCATTTCGTAAATCTTCACTTCAGAGCTCAGACTGAAACCAGACTGGAGTCATTTTAAACTCAAACTGAAACAGTTCTTAAAGAGGACTCAGTCTTGTGGTCATGTCAGATCTAGCTTTTCCTGTTTTAACTAGTTTAATTGTACGATCATCTGTATCCTGTACTGTTATGTTTATCTGTTGTTGGGTTTTATGAATTTTAAAGGCCCAACTAGGGTCGTGCATTGCTATTTAGCTTTGGCTATAAATGCTGTAGTTTGTGGAAACGGTTTACTTGCTCAATACTTGTCCCAATACAAATAAACATAAAAAAAATTGGCTGTACATTGCTGTTAACTCTTTTGGTTATATATTGAGGATGTGATTGATGGAGATGCATGGGGAATTGTTGTGCAGTTAAGATTTGTGACTGTACTGGGGCTCTGAGGAGGGGAATAGTAAGTGTAAATCTTTTTTTTTTTTTATCTGAAAATGATCAAACTCTTGGCACACCTGAACTGCTGTGTTCTATTGCAACCCGAAGTCAAGGACGTTTTTGTAACTGATTTGAAAATAGATGAGTCGAAAACTCCTAACTCGGATGATAATTCAGGTAGGTTAGATTGTCTTACATATGTTCGTTTATGTCACAATGGGCTCCAGTGTTGGCCTCGAGGTTTCCACAGACTTCTCGAACACTTTGGCGCAGAATTACTGAGTTTTAGAATAATCAAAAGAAACAAGAGAGCCCAGAAACACCCTCCAACAGATGCAAGCAATGACACGCAAAAGTCTTTCCAGAGGCCTGCCCATAATGCCTTTTAATGGTCTTGTTTAACAAGCAAGGGAAGTGGTTTCTCCCCCATTACCCACAAACCCCCAAATCTTCTCCAGCAAAAGACAGGGATACCCCAGAGTTCAATGGGAGCAGCATCAATCTCCTGGTCCCCAAAGACATGTGCTTATTCAATAGCGAAGGATCAACCGAGATCTGGACCGTGTCAGAGCTCACTAAACACGCATCTCACAGCTTTTGCCAAACCACTCGCACCAAACTCAAACGGCACCACAACAATCAACTGTAATTGATGTTTTCTCGAGAGCAGTCTCAACGCCGCTGAATAAATTCATCGAATCATCTGCACGCTGTGTGGATCACCACAAAGACACTTCAAACACTTAGATGGCATTATTCCCAAAGTGTTATCTAAATGTGCTCCACAGTGACGCAGCAACATTTCACACAGTAATAGAACGGTGTGATACAGTTACAACAACATTTTAAAAGCAACAACCATAACATTTAAATAGTTTTATGAGCTTTGAGTGAATCCTAGCCATAATATAAAAGCCTACATTTTGCTCTGACAAAGAAGAAAAAATGGAATCAAGAGATATTTATCTCCGTTTAGTTAGCAAAGTCTCTCACTGCAGATAATGCTGCAACCTGCAGCTCATTCATCCTGCATTTATCTAAACCTTTTCTGTAGACAAGCAAAATGTCAATCTCATGAATAATCCTATATCGGATGATTTAAAAAAAAAAAATTTTAGTGACCTATTATCAGGAATTCAGGCTAAGTTCAGGCTTAATTTAAGCCAACAACTGATGTCCCTCTGCAACCAATTCTCATGTAACATTTGTAAAGATGTCTTTAAAAAAAAGAGCGTCAAAAACCTGACAAACTTCCCAGGAATTTTTATTCCAGGTCATCAAACACAACTCGTCTTTGGCGTCTCACAGACACACAAAATATTGCATATCGTGTCTGCTTAATTAACTTCTTTTTTTGTTTTGTTTTATATATTTTTTTGGGCCTTTTTGCTTTTATTGGATAAGACATCTGAAGAGAGATAGGACATGTTGGGAGGAGAGAGAAGGGGATGGCATGCAGCAAAGGGCTGAGGTCGAATTCGATCCCACAGCCGCCGTGACAAGGACTATAGCCTCTGTGCATGGGGCGCACAAGACATAACCTCTATTGGTGCCCCATATCTGCTTCACTGTTTATAGATCTATCAATGTCTATTTGAATGTCGATTTCCTCAAAGGCAGGGTTGGTAATTTTCGAAAACTAGCATGATTTTGAAAGTAGCATTCCCTCAGTGCTCCGTCTACACCCACCCCCTCCCCTCTGTGCTCCCTCAAAAGCAACGCCCCTCACCTTCATGCACGAGCGCCGTTGCTCCAGAAGCAGACCTCAGCTCATCGCTTGCATTGCGTAGAAACTACGTGCTTCAAGTGTGGGCTAGTGCACGCAAGGGGTAGAGAACGTGCAGGGAGACAGAGAGCCATGATTGGTTCATCAGATTGGTACCTCGTGGCAGACATTGGTCGAAGTTTTTACATGCTTACTGCTTACTGCTACAGATGACAGATTTTCTTTGTTCCTTTTTCAGAGAACATGAATAATTAATGTCTGTCTGGACCTAAAGACAGTTTCAACCAAAATCTTAAACAAGTGTATCTGGAAAAAATTACCAACCCTGCCTGTAAGTCTGTTTCAAGGTACCCTAAAGTGACTGTAATAAGGTGTCTTTTAGCATGTGTTTTAAAATCTGTTTTATTTTCAACCATGTGTTCAGCACTGTTTTAAGGTACCCACTAGCACCTGGTGCACATCAGCACAGCTTCGTCTTACTTTGGTCTTTTTCTAGTCACCTGTAAGTGTCTGTTTCAAAGAACCTTTAAGGTGTTGATATAAGAAACCCGTAAGCATCTGTTTCAAGGTACCCTTTCTTTCTGTTTTGAGATAACTAAAAGGGGCAGTTTTAAATGTCACATGAGCATCTGTATCTATGCACGCTTAAGTGTCTATATGAAGGTAAATCATGTGTATCTGTTTCAGGGTTCCCTTTAGTGTCTGTTCAAGGAAAACCTTAAGTGTCTGTTAAAAGCAACATCTAAGGTCTGTTTGAAGGTACCATTAAGCACCTGTCGCAAAGTATCCTTTGATCTGTTTGCAGGTACCTGTAAAAATCAGTTTCAAAGTACCTTTAAGGGTCTAAATTAAGGTACCTCAAACAGTCCGTTTTAAGTCAATCATTAGCATCTCTACCAGCGTACCTGTCTACCAGTGTAGCATCTTTCTGAATGTAACAACATTTGTTTGAAAGAACCCATTAGCGTCTGTCTAGATGCTGTTTTAAGTTGTGTGTCTGCTTTAGGTTTACTAAGCTTTTGTCTCAAGGTTAAGTGTATTTTAACAAACACCTTCATCTGTTTCAAGGTTTCTTCATCTGTTTTAAGGTAGCCTTTACTGCCTGCTTAAATGTCTGCTTTGTTCATTGTTAACTAAAGGTTAAGGGTTTGGTCTAGATTTAGGGACCCTTTGGTGACACCAATACCCTCAAATACCCTTTAATGGCTGACTTAATCTCATGTTTTGCTTCTTAAGTTTTTCTCCCTCCCAAACATGTTGGGTAGTTGAAATGGTGTGTTTTAACTTGTTAACTACATACTATTTGGTAAAGTTCAGGAGACACATCATGATATGGGGTAATAAATAATTCTAAGATTAATTACAGTTTCAAATTGAATTTATAAGAAGGTGAAAGTCCAAAGTATCAACAATCAACCTGGGCTTAATTGATTTCTCTACTTCCCAACCTAACTTCCCCTGCTGGTCGTTCGAGAACGTTTATCCAAACCTTTTTAATGCATTTGCAAATTTCAGTGGAACACCTAGTACTAGAGCCTCTCTCTGCGTCAGTAAAGACCTCCAAATATGCTTACAATTCTGTGGGTTGTATTGAACTCATTGTCCATTAAAAAGTGCACATAAGTGATCATTCAAGACAAGGTCTAGTTTAAAGCTGACAGCATTTTATTTCAGAGGTTGTCATAGGTACATATTTTACCGTAGCTCCACTCTAAAGATGGTGTCAAAAGTTCACAAACTGCGAGAACGGAAAACTTTACACCATGAATTCCCTGGCCTCATATTAATTCTGTCCAACACGACCATATTTTTGGTCTTTAGACAGGACAAGCATGTACTTCATACAGTTAGTGCTGAAAAATCTTGAGCCTCCGTGTAGTGATAGCATTCACACTGACAGGCAGGTGGGACCGGCAGCAAACTGAAGGCACGCTTTGATGCTGAGTGGCATTTATGAGAAAAGTTCATAATGCTTCCTGCAGTTCATGTTCTGCCTGGTCGATCAGGTCCAGGAGAACATTAAATGTCTCAGACCAAAAGAGGCCAAGTCTTTCCACGGGTCATGGTTATAAATGTATTCACACTTTAAATCTGCTCATAAACATTTGACGTTGCAGGAAAATCACATTATGAAGGTACATTTTATTTCTTCAATGCACAGCAGAGAGGTTTGTACTCTTCTAACTGCTGTGATCATTTGGGATGTAAAGAATAATCGCGAGGAAGTTAAAAATCGATTCAAAGGTGTCAAGGTTCACATCGGTACTCTGAAAAATGAATCGCAATACTTTTTTAAACAGCAGAGGGCGCTATCTAATTATGCGAGCGGATTTGAGTGCAAGGGCCAAAGAGATTACGAGGTGCATTGGTGTTTTCATGAAAAGATTAAAGGAATCTTTTTCAGTCATCTCATACTAAAATAAATCTTGAGAGAATCGTATCGTGAACCCAGTATCATGAATCGTTACATCCCTAGTGATCATCGATTTTCCTATCTCAATCAATCAATCAATCTTTATTTGTAGAGCACCGATTGTTATCTCAAGACGCTTTAAAAAAATTAGCTGGTCTTGAACTTATCTTGTATGGAAGAGAAGCAAACAAGCATGCGCTACTTCTAAAAAGCATCAGTGGAGACCCAGGACGCACATTGTTGCACCAAAGACCGAAACACATCACCAATCAGTAACTTTTGACGTGTAGAATTTTTTTTTAGATTAAACATTTGACTCAATATACTCAATAACCTCTCCTTGTGGGAGGTGGCGGGGCAGTGCCGTAGAGCCCTCCATTGACCAGACACCTCTGTTTGAATGCTAATCTGCTGTTTTATTGCAGAGGAACATGAAAGCATTGATCTTAAAGGGAGTTAAGTCAACAGAAATATGAGCTGCAACAGAACTTTTATTCGTATGAAGAAAGGTTTATTCCTTCAGAACGAGTCATGATATCGATTATAAAGTGTTTGGATTCATTTTGTTATTTTATTATGGATAGATGTGTCTTTAACTTTATTGTTCTCTAATGGAAAGTGTTTAATTTTGGTGAACAAAGAAAACAGAGCACCAACACAAAGTGTTTGACGACGTGTTTTATTTCAAAAAGAAAACCAGCAAACATTGGATGAGAAGTTTATTTAATCAATTCTGGAAAGAACCACTGAGAGCCATTCAGTTTCCTCTGCTTCATTATTTCTCCTGTTTTATGGGCTTATGATCTGCTCATGCCTCGTTTATGAGGCCTGTTACATATTTGATTTCCAAAATGCCAATCTGTGTCTTTGAAGGTTTTCAGGATTAATAAATGTCCCTACTTTATGAACTTGTTTTTGACCTGCTCTGTTAGTTTGGAGACCAGTGTTCAAGTCTTTGTCCCAAACAGATCAGGATCACTGAACAGGATAAATGGAAAGCAAAGAGCTCACACAGCTCATAATCAGTGTGACATTTTATAAACTCGCTTTATGCTTCCACTCTGTAATATCCGCTCTGCTCCGAGGAAGCAGAGAGAACAGGAAACATTAAAGAAACCCCCCTGAGGTTTCCTATAAGGCACAGAGACAACTGGGACATTATTGAATGAAGTGCTTTTCTAAAGAAACTATTGAAAACTTATATTCAATAAAAAGATAGGACCCCCCCCCCCCCACACACACACACACACTTTAAATTCCACTGTTGTAAAAAAATACACATTTTGACCATTTCTGTGCTACAAAAGTGAAATCAAAGCAAATCGATTTATTTAATTTCTATTCAAAATGATCTCATTGCTCGTGTTTAAAGCTACATTCAGCTGACAAGCCCAGATAAACATCTTATTTCAAAATATCAAACAAAAAATAAGGACTACATTACTTGCAATAAGTAAAAATAGTTTATATAGTCACTTTTTTTTTTTAAGCATATTTATACAATCATTTTAAGGCCCCCGTTTGAGAGATAGGACAGAGACAGAAAATAGAGACAGAGGACTATAGCATCTGCACTAACACCACCAGCATCCCAGCTGGCCGAGAGTTTTTTTTTAATGAAATGAGACATTCAAAGATGCAGCAGTGTCGTTCTTTTTCATCTCTGTGACTACAGCAAGACACTGCGGAAGCTTTTCCACGGTGCGCCTAAAGGGACAAAATAGCATTTGATTAATCGCGATTAAAAAGTGTAATTTATTTCAGACCCTAATTAATCGTGATTAACTAGTTAAAGCTGACAGCCCTACTTATTAGCAATGCAGGCCTTATTTTATGTACCTGTCATATCTTGAAATCAGATGTTTGTCTGGACTTGTCAGATGAATGTGGCTTTAAATGAGGGTAATGACATTTTAACACTACAATACAGATGCTTACGTTTGAGTTTTTGCAGTGTATTTAATTTATTTCTGCCATTATTATTAGTACATAAGCAATTATAGCACTCTGCCATTAAAACCTGAAGCATTTTGTGTTTTTTTATTCATTTCCTGTGTGTAGATTTTAATATTTATTATTCATCCTAGTCATACCTATAAGTGTATTCTGACGTGAGTAATTGATCCAGGGGATGAAATTCTGCAAAGCACCAAGAATGTAGTCAAGAAAACACATTTCTTCCATTACACCTGTGCGTTTCACGTTTCACACGACTAACAGCTCTCTTCCTCTCTCTCCTCCTCTCGTCTCTATCTGTCATGTTAACGATCCTCCCGTTCGGGGTTCCTGATATCCCTGCTCCTCTCAGAGGATCCTGCTTGGCAGAAATAGAGTTTGGAGCAGCAGAGCTGTTTCCTCATTGATTTTGGATCTGACCTTCCTGTAACCTCGCGGAAAACAATCCTCTGTGTGCCCAGAGTCCCCCCCCACCCCAACCCCACAGCAGGCAGGAGGAGACCGACCAGCCGAACGTAGGCAAACAGAGAAACAAGCAAAGCAAAGGCAACTTTATCACACTTCCCTCCTGACAGCAGAGAAAACACAACAGAGACAATAGAGTCTCACAACATGAGAATACCAGCGTCTGCTGCGTCCCACAGCTGACGGATCACCCTAAAAACAACTCAAAACACTGCCTTGTTTCCCACGTCTCACTGATCATTGTGCCCTCGAGTGCTCTTTCCTCGGCTCACACATGGCCATCTTGTCACCTTTAGATAAGTTGGTAAAAATATAACATCAAAGTTGCTTATTAACAAAATATTAACCAAACCCCCGTCATTAAACCTGCAGGAGACATTCCATTTGAAGTTACATTTTAATCATAGACTGAGGTCCAGTTCTGAAGACTCCAGTTTGATATCATAGCTGTCACTTTGTTGTTTATAGTCTTTGTAGTCTGTGCTCTATCATCTAGCTGGTGGCGCCGGTAGCCTATTGGTTAGTGCGCGCGGTCAATGTACAGAGGCTAGTCATCTAAACGGGCGGCCTGGGTTGGAATCCGACCTGTGGCTCCTTCCTGCATGTCATTCCCATCTCTCTCCCCTACTTCTGACTCTATCGACTGTCTCTAAATAAAGGCATTAAAGGCCAAAAAGACACCTTAAAAAATGATAATGTAGCTGAATTACGATACTATCCTACACATGACTGGTAAGATACGGCGGAGTATAGGGGCCACCACAAATGAAATAAAAATGAGAATAAGGTGTAACATATTGAGAAAAAAAACACGCAATATTACAAGAATAAGCACCTGTGTCTATTCACAGCTCTTTTTGTGCTAGCAGCCCTTACGACCTCAGTTTCACAGCCCTTCTCACCGCTCTTATTGTTGCTACAGGTAACGAAAGTTAACTTCCTCTTCTCTCTGTAGTGACCTTTAGGTGTGTTCTGAAATCTGTGTGTTTAATATTTAGAAAATATCTCCAAGAAAACATGAAAATGATGTAAAGGAAAAGACGAGTCAGATTAGATTCTCATCCGCCAAGCTGGTATCAAAAGTCCCGCCCCTTCTTGATTCTGATTGGTCCGTGAGAGAGAAGTGACATTGACGAGAGCAGCGGTTGTTCCAAAAGACGCTGAGGGCGTTTCTGTGCTCTGGATGCTGAGCGCTGAAAACGCTGAAGTGAAATGTATATTATCGGAAAAGTAGCCAGTCACCTGCGTTAAAATGAGCAAGTATTCAGTTACTTGTGAAACCTACACTGAAATATATCTTTAAAAGATGCTCCACGTTCCCTATTTTAGCGTTAGCAGTGGGATGCTTCTCTGATATTATCCTTCAAAATAGGACATGGTAAAAGCTAACCATAGCCAAATACAGACTGTCTTTTCATAAAATCACGACTTAATTCTAATTTAATTGTAGTCCAGTTTTTCTACTTAAATTTTATTCTACAAACATTGCAACATATTTCTCTTACAACCTTATTTTTGTAATTTCTAATTACTGTATGTTGTATTGGTTTCTCAGGGATGGCGGTCTCCTGATTGAAGAGAAACAGCTTATTAAAGCTTGTACTGCCAAGTCCATCAAAATTGACCCATCAGGGTGAAACACTGTTGTTACTGATTCCCTCTGAGTTATCAATCAAGACAAATCTGCTAAAGTGAGTAGTTGAGACTTTCTTCATTACATGGAGTCAAAGATGCCCTGTACTCTCAGAGGAAGTAGATAAATTAAGCAGAGGGTAAAGAGGTGAGCCAGGAAAACCCAGCTGCGAGTTGGCCTGAAAAGCGTGACTGTGCCAAAGCAAAGATGACAGACGACCTGCGGGTCATTACGCTGTGATTAAACACTGTATGTGCGAAAAGTCAAATCCGGAGGGGCGGATATAATTGTACTTGAGTTGAAGTGCCCTTCTCCTTAGCTTCAAAAGTCCTTTTCCTCATGAGTAACTCCCCTGATAAATAAAGGTGTTTGCTCACCTTATCCGTTCACACTCTGCTCACCTCTGCACACATCTGTTTCTGCGCCGCCTTGTTATCACGGTCCTTGACCACGGCAGGGAGCTCGCCCCATAATACAGATCACAGTGATGGATGAGCTGCAGTTTTAAGAGACCTCTGGAAAGGAGTTTAGGATCCTGCTTATGGAGCCTGACAGGAATCCAGAAAGTCCTGGAGAGAGGGAGAGGGAGAGGGAGAGAAAGGGAGAGAGAGTGAGAGGGAGAGGGAGGAAGGAAAGTTAAAAACCCTTTAGAGTGAAAGGTTATAGTCACAACACGGCTAGCTGCTAATTTTCACACTTTTTAGGGATTAAATACTATATTTTGCTTTCATGACCCGAGCTTACAGCGAACAGCACGAGGAAAACTAAATGTTAGGCTCTGTGTTACGTGTGTGTGTGTGTCTTAATAGGAAAGAAAATAACAACAAAGGTTCTTCTTCGGACACAGTTTCCCTTTTAAAGCTCTCCTAAACTTTACTTTTCACTCCTGTAGCAGAGATGTGACATTTAATGGTATGTGTGTGTATGTGTGTGTGTGTGTGTGTGTGTGTGTGTGTGTGTGTCTGTGTATGTTTTTGTATGTGTTTGACATTCCTGTGGGCTAATTCCTGCTATTGTTGCAGTTTGTGGTTGTATGAACAGCAGCAGGACAATGACTGAGCAGCTGTTCAGACCGTGTCAGTGGTGAAATCACAGACGACACCTGCTACTTGTTACCCACATAACACATCACAGTTATTAAAGGTGTGTGTCAGGTGTTTACATCAACAGAGATCATTTCATTGAAGCTTTAATGATATGAATTATGTTCTCATAGCAGAAGCTTCATTCTAAGCTGGCAGCTGGTCTGTGAGAAACAAGCTCAAGTGCCAATCTCCGGTGTTGAAAAATGAAGCCAATGCTGAAGTGCGTAAAACTGCAGTTCCTCGAGTGTCTGCTTGAGGACAGGGGGTGAATTTTTTTTTGATAGCTCAAAAAGTCTTTAGGTTGGCTGAAAGTTAGGGTGAGAGTATTTCCAGCATGGCGACCGCCACCGATGGGCTTCCAAAGCCCCCTGTAGTAACAGACGAGTGACGTCACTCAGGCTTTCGATTTTCGATTCAATTCAATTCGATTTTCGATTCAAAATGATTCTGGATTCAAAGTCTATCTTTGAATGAGTACATACTTCAGGATCTACTCAAGTCATCTGTGAGACTGGCTGAATTTCTTGTTGCTCTATTTGGCATTCTGCAGATTTAAAGAGCAGGGAGTGACTGATTAGCCCTCCAAAAAAAAAAAAAAAAAAAGTTTTTTTTTGGAAATTATGAATGGATTTTAAGTCTTAGAAGAGAAGAATCTCGATTTTTACTTGAATCGATTTTTTTTACCACCTCTGACGCTCAGCTGAAAATTTTTAGAAAGTTTCAAGACAGGCGGCCCCTGAAATCTTCCACATTTAATGTTCACATATACAACTCGGGAAACTTTCCCTCTCGGATGGAAGGAGGAAGTCTCTCGGAAATTGCAGACAGGTCAAAAGAGTCTGTTGCTATGGTGACAGTTTGTGCCTTTATATCACTGAAAAGTGTAATTGGACATATTCACAGAATCAATGAAGATACTAAAAAGAGTGTTATGCTGCTTCTTTTTGTGCCATCATGCTCAGTTGTCACAGGAAATAAACACCATCAACCCCTGGCTGCTCGCTTGCAGTGAATCTTCCTGAATATTACTGCTACATTCACCCATCAGCTCACCCTGACTCTAGGATTGCCTGCCTGAGACCTGTCAGGGGCAAAGGTTAAAAACAACCATGTTGCATGAAAAAAAAGTCATTTATAAATATATAAGCAGGGGCTGTCCCAATAAAAATTCACAGCCCTAAAAGAGACCACAAAAGAACATGTTAGTGACAACAAAAATGGCCAGACAAATGTATTGAATGTATATTGTGCTGTATTGTACAATATTTAACTTGGTTGTTCATTTAACATCCCATGACCATTGACGGATCTTTAATAGCGACATCATCTATCTTCAGCCTCCACAGTGTTTTTTCTCTTTTTGCATGGTGTTTCTCTGCGGCTGTCAAAGGTCTGTAATGAGAAGTATTAGCCTTCTCACAGCTTCATAATTGCTTTTCTTTGTCAAAAAGGAGGAGACGGGAAATCGCTGTCTGCCCATTTCTGATAGCATCACCTCCTCTCGCCTGAATTTCTCCCTCTGGTTTGCTGCACGTGCAATGTGTCTTCTTCTTTAAAAGGATATAAAATGTGAGGACACCCCTTCTCCTTCTCCAGCCAAACAGACAGTCAGCAAAACATCAACAAGCATTATGTGCTAAACCAACAACTAGCCAGGAGCTGTTGTGAGGTTGGAAAGCTGCGAGGTGAAGGTTGGGAGTGGATCTAAACAAGACATTCCAGCTCTTTATCAAGGACAGGAATAAGTGTGGAGGGAGGGAGGGAGGGAGGGAGGGAGGGAGGGGGTGAGACCTCGACTCAGAGATGCCCTTACCCGTGGCATGTCGAATTTAAAAGCGTCTTCAGCCTTACATAATGACAGCTCCGGGGTTAATGGTGTCAAGGGCGTTCATATCTGTCATAATAACTGAGTCATAGCTCATACAGGCCATGTCATTAGAGACAGCAGATCCATCAGCAGTGTGTTGATGGATGTTTGCAGGTCGGTAGACACGTGTTACTTAAGAGGAAAACATGCAGTCCAAGTCCAATCGTCGTTCCGGTTTCTGCTTTGTTTTTTAATCTTTGCATGCTATTGCACGTCAGTGACATTACAGAGGCTGGGAACACATTACATGGTGATCAAGCAGATATGAGCCTGATTCTGACGAACAGTACTTCTGCCTGGATCAAAGTAAAATGGACTTGCTGAACAACACTATCATCCCAAAAGCTGCTTGAGTAGCTCAAAATATCTAAGAAAAAACAGACAAAAAAATCCTCAGAGCAAAATATTCTACACAGCTGTTTCACCTTCACAATAAGAATGTCACACTGACAACACATTTGTTCCATCACAGTTGAAAAGTTTAGAAAGCAAATAAGTTATGAAGGCGATTTATTTCAGTCATTCTTGGGAGCCTTTTATTGGATCTCAATATCTGAAGAGTTGGAGTTCATATTTGGCTTCATTGACTTTTTCATCGGAGCTCTGCTGAGACTTGGAACCAGGTTTAGCGCTCAGGTGTTTCTAGATAAACACAAACTCAGAGCCAAAGATAACAGGAGCTGCTGAACCACGCTTCTGCTCAGGCAGCCAAGCTGTGTCATTGGCTGAAAGTACTCTGCTGTAAATCATTGATTAAAGGAATAAACTGCAGTGGTTGTACAGTATTTATTACTCTACTGCTCTGTAACATCTGCTTTTATGGAGGCCACACACATACATGTACACACACACACGCACACACACACACACACACGCACACACACACACACGTAAAGGAGGTATAACCGCAGAAGGCAAAGTTTACCAGGCTTTATTTAGAAAAGTGTGTTCTGTAGATTTTTAGCAGTGAAGCAAATAAACCTCAGTTTGCTCGTCTGAACTGGACCTCCCTGTCTGATGAGTGAGCAGTGCTTTAAATAGGAACTGTTTAAGGAAGACTTCCCTCATAATCAACGAGCAAGGAGAGGATTGTACGACAGATTTAGAGATGATTCAGAAATAAGACTTAAATCTGCAGGTCGAGACCCTCGAGTTCTGCTTCAGTGGACTCTGTTACCCCTCAAACAGATCTTTCTAAGACAGGTCTCCTGTAAACTTTTTCAAACAAACTGAAATGCTTGAAAGACCAAAAACAAAACAAAACTGATATTGTTCCCACTGCAGGACAAATGCAGACCAACTAAGACACATTTGGCGTAACTGTATATCCTTTCAAATAAAATCAAGCAGAAATAATTTATCAGAGCGGAGGACAAAAGAAGAAACAAAGTAATAGTTACACAATAGCACAAAGTTCCATAAAGGTTTCTGGGACCCAAAGTCACGTCTTTTAGACCAGTGGTTCTCAACTGGGCTAACCTCAGGACCCACCACCGACTCCTTCACACATTAGCAATCCACTGAAAACGGCTCCACTACCAGCTTTTGGCTCCCGACCCAACAGTTGACAACCACTGCTTTAGACAACTGACCAACAGGCAAAACATTTTAAATTAAACGACTTTGTCAACTAGTTGAATATGGCAGCGTTACCCTTGGCCCTAAGCTTCAAGATATGACAATGTAACCCTCGTGTCACTTTGGCAGGTGCAGGGCTCAGAGTGGAGTAAGCTGTATTATATATGCAAGCCCAATTAGACTTTTAACATTACACATTTAAGCTAGCATGAAACATTATTATTTTCATTATCAAAATAAAAGATAATGTTTCACATTTAATCACTTTTGAACATGCTATAATCAATATGTGGGTTAACGATTGGAAACAGTTGCAGTTTGGATAGGTTAAGACCCCATGACTCCTTGAGGAGAAAGAGCACTGTTTGGGTTTAAATAAATACTGATGTCCGTTATATTGTACTTATTCTACATAGCTTTTGGCAATCATGTAACATATATGTTACTTAAGTAGATTTTTTGGGCCGATTCGACATGTTGAATCAGCGTCTGCGATCGGTGAGAGGAATGATTGGCTGTTCCGAGGTTTCATTTATCTCCAGCTCTCGACACAGGTTAGTTCGGGAAAGCCCCTTGAACATGCCGCTGTAGTATCCATGCTTTCACTCATTAGTGCGGCTTCTCATTATTTGTCCTCCACCTCCACCTCTTTTTTTCTTTTTCCACTAAAAGACCACTAAAGGGCTGACAACGCCATTTTCAACTTTTTATCAGACATTATTCTCGATTAGTACCTATATACGAGTTGTGCACGAGGGCGAGTTATTGCCTCTCACGCATGCGCAGAACGTACGTGGTGGTTGGCCGTCGGCTGTAGTCTTTGCAGTGTGTTGTAGTGCAACTTTTTGGCCGAGACAATGGTATCGTGAGGCGACTCCACAGGCGGCCTTCATCGCCACTAGTTCTTTGCCTTCTGCTTGGTGTGTCAGGGCTTTAAGATTGCAGTTGCACTCAGAGACCTTCGGGGGGCATCAAATCCCACCAAACCAAATTCCTACTATTGTTGCTTTAAAAGGAAGTCAACTTTTATGGCTGCAGCATGGATGAAGAGCTCTAAGACCATTTTTTCTCCTTGCGGGACAAATCAAGTTAACCTTGAATATTGGACTTCTTAAAAGAAACATTTACTGTTGGATTCAAATAAAACCTCAAACTCCTGAATGAAAGTCTTGTGTGTTTTTGACTAATCTGTGGGTCCTGTCATCCTTTTCTTGTGAATTGTTGCACCTTTTTTCTGCATCGCCTGACTTCAGCTTCATATTAAAACAATACGTTAGAGAACCGTGTCCAGCAATGATGCTAGAGGGGAATTTACAGCTTCGTATTTTGACATGTTGGGCTGTGCTTTCACTGGAAAAATAAAGTTAAGCAGTTACCGAATCCAGAAGGAACGTTAACTTTTTAAAGAAAGTTTTTAATCTTGATTGAAACCCTTTTTTCTCCCTGCTGGAACAATCCATCTCATCCTTTGCCATCAACATAACATTTCAAATCCGTGTAATTCATCCATCTTTTCTTTCCTTTTGCTCTTTCTCCACACTCATCTGCCCACCCTGTTTCTTCCTGCCACCCCTCCCTCACCCCAATCTATTTTTCCCTCCCTTCATCCTCTCTTCCCCCTGTCTACTGCTTGTCTCTTTTTCCACCTTCCTCCCTTTCTTTTTTCCCCCTCTCCAGGACCTTTTCCATTGCAGCCATATCACCTAACACTAATGACAGTTTGAATCATTTATAACCAGGAAGAGGGGGCACGCACCAAGCAGCAAGAGACACTGTGTCTGCAGAAAAAAGAAGAGACGGAAACAGACAGAAAGAGAATAACACTTGTCATCTAACCGTCCCTGACTGCTGAAAGGCCCTGACACTTCACCTACAAAAGGGAGAAATAAGTCCCAAATATTCCAGACTCTTTCCTTTTATATCTGAACAAAATGTATGACGTACTTATTAATATACAGGGTATTAGTGGATGCAGACAGCATAGACTGCACCACTGTGGACAGAGTTTGTAGCAAAATGTTATTTACCCATGAAAAAAATATCAAATCTAAAAAATTCAGGTGTAGGCTTTATTTTGAAACTATTTTGATGCATGCAGCTCAGAACACATCAGCTCTCTTAGGGCGAAATTATGAATATAAATAAATGAAATAACCCTCCAAACAAACGCCTAACTTGTGCCCTCTCTCTTTCAACCTCCTCTACTTTGCAAAGGTTAGTCCTCTGAGTTCTCTAGGTTATAAACGTTTTCTCTACCCTCTTAATTTTTTTTTGCTATACTTCTAATTCACAGCCCAAGATGGTTTCACGCACGCTCTCCCTTAAGGCACTTTTTCACATTTCTATTGCAGTGTACTTCTGCTCGTGCAATGTTGTTGTTTTTACCTGGAATGCATATTTTGCCATGTTACTGTGACGCCTGAATGTTGTGCACTTAAACGTACAGTATGTAAAATCCGCCGCTAGGGGGCTCTCAATCAAAACAATAACAAAAGATGATGTCGAGGCTTGCGGAGTAAAAAAGAACGAATCAATACGAACGACCTGAGAAAGACAATATGTGTACTGACGATGTATCCAAGTATAATTTACATGATGTTTTATATCACAGCAGCACATACAGCGACAGAACGGCAGCTTTCAGTAGCAGCTAGCGCTAGCTTATGCAGCGGTCTTTGACGTTACATCTGGTGTTTCCTTGACAACGATCAACATTTCGTGTCTATCGTGGCGGCTCATCATGGCGGCCTACAAGACACGTCCCGTTACAACTATAAAATTAATGATTTCTCTGGCTTTGATAACTTTTGGAAATATTTGAGGTGATGTAAGTACTCAGCTAAAAAATATATATAACATGGGTTTAGTCCGTTTTTAATTGAAGTTAGATATTTTAATGTAAACATTAGCATGCAATTCTACATACTGTACCTTTAAAGGGATGCTCTTCCTTTATTGGTTGAACATTGTAAGGATTTCTAATACATCTGTTTTAGCTCACCTGAACATACTGTACTTATCTCATACACTGTGCTGCATGTGTAAGGAAACAGGACTGTTGCGCAGTAAAAAAAAATATTGCAATACAAACTGGCTGTCTGATGTCAAGGTTAGGCTTTGAAAATATAAAAAAACAAGTATGATTACATTTGCAGTGATTTTAACTTTTTGAGTGAAATTTGTTAAGATGTTAGAAGTTTTCCTTAAATCTCCGTCTACAGAGCTACATAGCTTAGCTTCCATGTTGGTTTTTCAGCCAGCTTAGACAAACATGGGGCCAATGCTGGCAGTTGTTGATTGTTTCAAATTCACCAACTATTGCTAAGTACCTCCTACAACGCCACTTTAAAAACTCTTAACTGTCCCTTTAACAAAGTGGCTGAATAACATTGACCTCAGGGCACTTTGGCAGATAAGAGTTATATGAACAGATGTCTGAGTGAAAGCTCAACACCGAGCTGCAAAACAATATAGCCCTCACTGGACGGTCTGTTGTATTTACACAGGAAAATATGTGTGTTTTTGTGTGTGTGTGTGTGTGTGTGTGTGTGTGTGTGTGTGTGTGTGTGTGTGTGTGTGTCGTGGGTCCATGGAGTCCATCCAGGCCCAGACGCCATAGATCCAGATCCAGAGCAGCTCTAGTGGCCCCTGAGCTCTTGTAAAACTAAATCTAGTTTGAATGTGGAGCTCTCTCTGCAGAGTGAGAGAGCTGCGTCTGTGCTGCTGCTCAGCTGGGACTGACCCGCCGGAGAACACCTGTCTTTAGACCGGACTGACCCACAATCTGTGAGCACACATCATAAACAAGATTTTCTGCATGCAATTGTGTGCGTGTGTGTGTGCTCACTTAAACAGAAATAGATGATCAGCAGGAAAAATAACATCTGTTCAGGGTCATAAAATCAGGATATCTGGCTCATTTTAGAGTAAGGGATTAAGTTGGTGCAGTGTTAACTGTGTGAATGATGTTTTAGTTTAGTGCGTTGACCTTTCAGCAGAGGTAAAGGTAACACAGTTAAACTCATGTTTTAAAAATAACTCTAAAATAAGGATGTTCTTTGATTAGTCAACTTGATGATTGAAACGTTTCCTCCCTTGAAAGCTGGTTAAACGAATGATTCAGTTTTTATCAATGTATCCCACAATGCCGGTTAAATGTTGTGTCTAAGCTGTAACCCAGCCACCTGCCACTAGACGGGGCTGTTTCTCCATTTAATGGGCCTGCTGTCACCACCATCGATTCTCTGAAAAATGAATCGCAGTAACAGGGTCCGAAATCAACACCCGCCAAGTGCCAAATGCGGGTAGATTTTCCGTTTGTTGAGTACATTTCAGAGGGCTATCTGCCACAGGGCGGGTAAATATTTTACCAAAAAGTCATAAAAACTATACTATGAGTATTAAGCACGTTTTATGTAGCTGCAGCCGGCTTTCCCTGCTCCTCTCTCTGCTGTCATGACTGAGAGCATCGCGGAGCACGCTGAGACAATGGCTGAGACACACCAATTTCAGCGCACACACATACATACACACGCGTGCCCCTTTTAACTTAAAGTGCATCAGCACGTAGCCTACAGTTGATCCGTGATCCAAACGGATCGAGTCGGGAACATGTGATCCGGTCAAACGGTCGGTTCGACTTTTCTCCGTTCAATCGTCTGCAGCTAACATAACGATAGCAGCGTCCTCTCACAGCCTGCTGTAGTCTCAGTCTGTGAACGTCTCCACT
Source organism: Tautogolabrus adspersus (assembly GCA_020745685.1). Classification (NCBI taxonomy): domain Eukaryota; kingdom Metazoa; phylum Chordata; class Actinopteri; order Labriformes; family Labridae; genus Tautogolabrus; species Tautogolabrus adspersus. Next base: position 24,207,536 of record CM036536.1, read on the forward strand.
CAGACTCTGTGAAACAGCGCTGCGTTATAAACACTGCAGATATAGTGCGCGCTAAATGCACGCGCAGCAGGAGCATTCAGAGATACACACACGTCTAATAATGAACAGGCTGATTATATGAAGTGTCTAATATTGTCAAAGCTAAATCAAGAGAAAACTTGTTTTGTGGAATAAAAATGTATTATTCTCTGATGGATTTTAGTTTTTAGTCTGTAATGTTGTAATGCAGGGGGGGGGCGGTTCAGAGGGGAGCAGGGGGGGTCTGGGAACTACCTTTTTAAAAAATAAAGGCCAGCAAATATAAAAATACGTTTGACCAGTTAATTCTTTCATTCAAAAAGTCAAAAAGTTAATTTGGGACCCTGCATGTGGTGAGTGTCAGCAGCTGTAGAGCAGAGGCGGTTGGTTGTAACAAGCAGGCGTTACCATGGCAGCTGTGAAGCCAAACTATACTAACAAGCAGGTTTGCAGCCCCGCTCACCCAAACGAGTGTAAGAGCCAAACAGATTACGAGGTGCATTGGTGTTTTCATGAAAAAATGAAAGGAATCTTTGTTAGTCATAATTTTTCTTCAGTCTCATTTTGTAAAATAAATCGTGAGAGAATCGTATCGTGAACCCAGTATCGTGAATCGTATCGTGAGTTGAGTGAATCGTTACATCCCTAGTTATTAGGGAAGGTGATGAACTGTTTCAAGTAGCGATTTATTCTACATGTAATATTGTGTTGAACAGTGATAAATAAATTGTGCTCAATTTTGATTGTTTCCTGAGTATTTTCTAACCTTTACGAATCAACTGGTCTGAATTTAATTAAAAGAGAAATTAGCCCCCAACACAAACCCATTATTATAGAGCTAATGCTAAGTTTGTACAGTATGTTTGGACTTTATAGATGCAGATAAGTGTCCATGCTGAAGGTTTTAAAAGTTTGGGTTAATTTCTAAATCACTTTATTTGTTTTAATCTCTGATAATAATGCTAGATTCATTGAAAGAAAACAGAGGACATTGTATTAGTTTACCTGTCTGATGCTCACAAAGCCCGAGCAAGTGTCATCTTATAAATGTATGGGTGTAATGATTGGCCATGTGTTGTGCTGGAGGACAACATAAAAATATAACTAAAAAAACGACTAACATGTTCTTTCCACTAACTGAGATCTTTTTGGGCGAGTAAACTATTTTTTATTTTGTGTTTTACTTCTGTGATTCTTAGTGTCCAACAGTAACACCACATGATACTGTATGTCTTTGCACTACTTCAAAATCTTAAAGGGGACATATTATGAAAATCCACTTGTATAGTGTTTTTGAACATATATTTAGGTAACCTGAGTTTCTATCGACCCACAAAATGTGAAATAAATCCATCCAGTCCTTTGTTTGTGGTCTGCATAAGTCTTACCACACAGAGAAAAGTGCTCCGTTTCAAATGTTCTCAGTTTGTGACATCACAAGCGGGATTCTGGTAAAAAAATACCCTCCTTTCGCCTGGTTTCTCCACCCATGGACTCCACCCCCAGCCTAGAGCAGAACTTTTGCACAGGTCTGCCATTTTTATTCTCACTACAGAGGAGTGATGTCTACTGGGAAAACTCAGGGGGGCTCATTGCATTTAAAGAGACACACACACCAAAACGCGTTATATTTTTTAACATGTTATATTTTGACCAAAGCACAGCACAGATGTTTCATTAAGACCACAGGGGACTGTTTGAAAAGGTGGAAAAGGGGGATAATATGTCCTCTTTAACTGCTCCACTAATTAAAAATCTGCTAAAACAGTGAAGGCCAACCACTCCAGGCAACATTGTCTCTGACCCTACCCACGCCCTGAACACAGAATTTCAACTATTATCATCAAACCTGAGATACAGGTTCCATGTTTTAGTAAAGTCAGACTGAAGCGGTCTTTTATACACCAGTCAAACCTTTAATTGAATATGGAGCTAAATCCTAGATCACTGCACGTTGAAGAGTATTTGTTTGGTGTGTCAGTGTTGTGGCTGCAGGCTATATCGCCCTTGTGTAAACTTATTAAACTAAATAAGGTGACCTAACAGACATTTATTAAACTGAAAAGTTTCCAGGTTATAATTTTGATTGTTACAGTGAATGTAGGAGTTTACTATCAGGGATTTTCTTCAAACGAATCCAATGATCTTAATATTTCTTTACAGATGAGCATGACGTCTACACTGTTAATGCAGGAAGCTGTTCAGACAACTTTATTGACTACAGAAGAATTGACACGTTTTCTGCTGCTGCTGTCGGGAGTTGTCCTGCCCCTCAGCAATTACTATTGATTCCTGTGTTTCTGTTTCACTACCATTCAGCACAACATTAACTTCCTACAAATAATGACATCTGCATAGTGAACAATGTCCTACATGGCAACCCCAATAATTATTTCAAGCTGTAACCAGGGAAGAAAATATTTAAAGCTCAGTTTATGTCTGTTTTTCATGGATGGGGGGGTTGTTTATTATGTCACATTCTTTCACACGAAGTGAAAAGGCGTGAGTTTGGGAGTCCTTGCGTTCATTCAGTAGAGCATTACCATGTTCTTTGATGGACTTCATTGGGCCCAAAGGAGAAGGACGTAACCCTGTTTATTTAAATGCACAGCTTTGTTGGAGTTTAAATGCAGCTCTGTCTTCATTCCTCAGTCACTGTGCCTCCATTCAGCGCAAAAAACAAAAACCTTTGACCCCTTTTGTCTGCTCCATTTGTTGCTCCATTCGTTGGCAATCTTTGTGCTTTATAGGTTTCTCAATTTAACAATTTTCCAGTAAAATGAGGTTGTTTCTCTTTAGACCTGCCTTTGGCTTTCCTGGACGGGTTTCTGCACCTTCAGACTTCTTTAAATGATGTTCTGATGGGCATACTCTCCTATGTGACATTGGCATAATAGATGTCAGTCTTTTTGCTTTCTCCAATTAGCGAGTCACAATTAAAAGTGTAAGCAAAGACACAAAACAGACTCCAAGCCAAGCAGTCACTGGGTCTGCCCAGTTTTTCTTATTACAGATAATAGCAGGATTAGCGGCCCATTATTTGAGCTAATATTCAGCCCTTGCTCAATACAGTGTGGGTTTGACAGGTCCAGATCTCTCCATACTCTGGGAGATTACAGTATTTAATATCACAAAAGAGGTTTTAAACTCCATGTCTTAATTCAGCCCTGCTCTTACTCTTTTTTTGTTGATTCTCAGCTCTTAGTCAAATGACTTCAGGGTGATTCATGGGTCACATCTTAAAGCAATGACAGTGTTAGAGAAGAACTTTTGAAAAGACACTTTAATATAAAGTTTGAATCGTTGATCTGATTAAAACCTTATTAAAATGTGCACTCTGACGGCCAAATTCAGGTGAAGGGAACTGCTGGTGCTTTGAGTTCAAAACTGCCCACCACCTAAGATTTTCCTTCTGGAGTAGTGTTAAGTTAAAGCACACGGCAGACTAATCAACTCACTATAAAGATACTTGCTTAGCTGTGTTAACATATTTTGGATGGGATTGGAAAATGTACAGGAACACAAAAGAGTGGTTTAATTATCATCAAGACTAAATGTTACATGAAATAAATAGAAGACAATTAAACAAACCTTTAACATATTATTATGGCAAATATAAACCTCATTTAGAGCAACTGCTGTACTTGTATCTGAGGGTGTTTTCACACCTCACCTGTTTTGTTCAGTTAAAACTGAAGATTTAAAGTTAGTGACAAGCAATAATATAGGAATGCAAACAGATTGAAATTAAGAGAGCGAGGGAGAGACAGGAGATCAGTGAACCAGGTCCCTTTACAGTCTAAGCCTATAGCAGCCTAACTGCTGGTTCAACCCTGAGCTCATCCCTTACTATAAGCTTTATCAACAAGGAACGTTTTAGCCTACTCTTAAAGCAGAGAGGGTGCCTGCCTCCCAGAACCTGAGTAGTAGAGTATTGCAAAGGAGTGGGACCTGATAACTGAAGGCTCTACCTCCCATACTACTTTTGAGACTGTGAACCACAAGCAGGCCTGCATTCTGGGAGCGTACAGTTCTAAGGGGTAAATGGAGAGACCCACCTCCTACAGTATAACGAACTTGACTATTTCACATGCATATTAACTTCAAGGCTTAAGTGTGAAGGCTCAGTGGGTAAGATAACAAATATGTCAATGACTGCGAGACCAATGAAAAACTTGGCAGACTTAGACTGTTTCATTATCTTATTTTGGTTGACTATAAGAAGGCAGCCCTATTTGTGCTGCTGCTGTTAAAAGGTGCCGTTAATGTGTTTGTGTGTTGCTTTGTGGATGCTTTATGTATCAGAGTCGAGCCGCCTCTGTTAGTGTCAGTTTATGAGCAGCTTTACGAGCCGGTCACAGCTCTGCTCACAGAGAGTGATGGAGAGGCCTTGAACAGCGCCATTGACTGGCCTTACTGCAGCTCATCTACAGCCGGCTAAAATCAACAGCACTATTAAATGCTTTAGTGAAAGACAGACCTGTAAAACACTATGAGAAACACTGCTGAGGGCGAGTCCCTCCGTGACTTCTAACTTTCTTCTTTCTGCATCAGCATAACTGTCAGCATCTCCTCTGAAACACTGTGTTGAACGGACAAAATATATCCAACAATATTAGGGGACAGTTTGGCCAAGTCCCCATTTTAATGGCCAATACATCCAACAACAACACATGCCGAATTTGGATTTTGAGATAAAGTATGGCCTCCTGAATGCGTCTTAAATTCTGACCCACCACAGTGAGGGTGTAAAAAAGGCCTCGGTGGAGACAGACAGGAAAATGTGGTAATATAAGGTGTTTTATGGTGCCGCCAGGGATTGCCTGATAATCGTGAAATATTGTAGCAGAGCTGGGGCCAGAAATTCAGCCTTCAAGATCCCGGGCAGCGTTTCTCTTAACAGGATCATAAATTAGTTTGGCAGTTGGGTTCTGAAGTGTGGGCCACACAGGACAAGGACCTGAACTAAACATTTGGCTCCAAACTTTTAACCATATTACAAGACTTACTCTCCGTGTTAGTGTGAAAGTTGGACAAGAGACTGATGACTCCTAGATGCTTTTTCATGGGCTCGACCAGAAAGACATCATCGAATCAAATTACTCAGACAGTCCCTTCACCTTTTGGACCCGTTTGGAGTACACGTCATGATTAGTAACAGCAGTTGCACAGTTGCATTGTGGTGGCAGAACAAACAGCATTACGCAAATGGAAAGAAAAATGTAGAATCAATACTTATATTGATTTATATTGTTCTTACATACATTCTAACTAATTGACTAACAGAGAGTAAATACTAACTGAGTGTCTTGATTTGGTCTTGTTCAGTTCCAGTCGATATCAAAATAAAGACAATATACGGACTTGCGATCAGATTTTTATCACTTTATCAACTTAACGTCAAAACAGGCACCAAACCAACAACAAATCATCCTCAGAAAGACAAAGAGACATGTTCTCTGCATGGTTTTCTCTTTATCCCCGCGTGATCTTGTAGTTCTCCCCATGATGTGTGTACAGCTGATCATGGGTGCGCTGACGTTCCAGAAACGGATCCAGTGTGAATGGAGTATGTGTGAATGAGGCGTAAGTCATACAGGTGCAGTTCACCATCAACAGTTGTTTTTATTGTGTTTATGATAGTCCGTCATTTTATAGCTGCGTTTTATGTCCATGCCGCTGGTTAGTCGATCTGTAATAAACAAAAAGCATCTGACAAACCTCTCTATTCAATGTCCTGCACATGACTGCAAAATACAAAATGGTATGCATCAAGAGATTTGCATGCCTTGAGTTTTTCTTTAGATGCTGGGTTTCTCCACAAGGTATACGAAGATTTCCAGCCACTTCAAGTTTGGCTGTGTAGTTGAGTCCTTGACCCAGTGACTGACAGTGAGCACTGGTCAGGAAACCACCTCATTGCTAAGGGTTAGCTTGTCACTGTGAAACAACTTGTCTTTAGCCACCAAACACAACATTAGAGAAGCTGATAGATGGTCCGTAACTTCCAGATGTGAATTGACCAAAAGCAATTGCTAGCTAACTTTTTGCCACCAGTTAGACTCCGCCCACAAACAGGTCATCACTGTGTACAAACACAAAAATGGAAATAGAGCTCAAGTATGAAACAATTACTCCAGCCCATTACCGTATAATGCATAAATAAATGTCTTTAAAACGCACATAGAACGTATAATCTTTTTTCTCTCTTCCCTGTTTGTGCCTTTCCATTTGTCATTAATTGTTTCTATCTTTTTGGGGTTTGGTTGGTTTTGTCAAGTACTTGTATTCTTTACATACTTTTGCATAATATAAATATAATATATACAAACTCAGAATAAAGTTGAGGTGTTTTACGTTCCCAGTGGACACCTAAATAGGCTCTTTGTGTGTGTGTGTGTGTGTGTGTGTGTGTGTGTGTGTGCGTGTGTGTGTGTGTGTGTGTGTGTGTGTGAGGAGGGGACAGCTTTAGTAAACCCAGGGCTCATAAAACAAGCAGGATTTATATGGAGTGAACAGAATGTCCAAGAAGCTCATGAGACTTGTCCTCAGACAGAGCAGGGAGGGGCACCTCAGAAATCCAATAATCTGCCCTGTGTTCACTTTACTCACTTCACACTAAAGCCATTTTTTTACATATTCACTGCTGAAAATTTCTAGAGAATTTCAGGAGGACTTCCCCTGAAATCCTCCTTATCTGGTTGTTCACACATGCACCTCCCAGCTGCAGACTATCCCTGTCAGACGGGACGTGTGACAGGGGGAATCCTGAGACAAGACATGACTTAAAAAGAATGATGCGAAAATGGCGGGCGAAGCAACAGAGTCAGATGCACCTGATGGAAATATATCTATATGTACGTTTTTTTTGTGCCACTGACAGATTTTCATTGTTATTCTGTGTCTGAAATAATACAGAAAGAGACCTTTAAGTTGCTTCTTTAAAACCAGAAACAGCTTCTGCATGGTCATCAGACTACACTGACAAAAATATTTACATTTGCAGAACACTGGAATTACTGGATTACTGCTGTCAAGTGGTTTGTTTTTTCAAATATTGTCTTACACTTCTGATTTTAATTTTGTGTTTGTATCCTAATACAAATTTGTGTAACAAACAAAAATGAATCGGGCCAGAAGCAGACCAGCACAAGTGCCAACCTAATTTAACAAGTTGTAGGTATATTTCTATGCAAGTGATACCTGTGTATTGATTTACTAATTGACGGCATGTTAACGAAGGGATGTTACATGAAATATAAAACTTCATGCATATTTTAACACTTGAGCCTGCAGGTTTTGCACCCAGCGGCTTCTTTAGAAGAGATTAGGTCAGAATGTTTAATATAGTGCAGAACAATGCTAACAGGCCCATGAAGCCATGAGTCAAGATAATGATCTTCCAAAGTTTTGAGACGAAGATGTAAAGACAGAAAATCTTTATGACATGTAGGAAAAATACAATTTGCATCCTGTTTTGTGGAGGTCGAGCCCTGTTTATTTAATTTCCTTCATCTTTTGTGGCTCTTTTCAGGGAATGTAGATTTGCTAAGGCATGTCACTTGGTAAGTCAATAAAAATATATTATATAGGGTTTTACAACCAAATATCCTTACTTTAGACAAACATTTGCAAAATCTTTGGACACAAACTATACAGCTAAATGTGACATGTTTGCACACTTTTAAAACAGCAATAAAAACAACTGAACATGAGTTTAGATTTAACATCAAACTTCTGAGTGTGTTGTTGATTGTCTACAGGCCTGCTTTGGACAGATAGGTGTGTGTGTGTGTGTGTGTGTGTGTGGCGAGCAGAGTTCATGACAGTGAGGTGGAGCGGGTCACTGCGAGGTCAGCGAGGCTCTCTTGGTGGTCTGCAGATGCTGTGAGTGACGGATCAGACCGGAGACCTCTGAGGCTGAACCGCGGCGCAAGGTTATCACAGTCACCATCGCACACTTCCCAGGTTGTGGCGAAATGTTATGGCTATCACTGACAGCAGCTTAAAAGTGAGTTACATCAAATAAAGAGCTGCAGCCATGCATGTAAGAGCGCTGTGCTGCAACATATGAGCCAAATTAACTCTGCTTGGCTTATTTTCTGCCTCAGAGGCTCACAGTTGTTTTTGTTTGCATTAGTAAAGGTTAGCAAAAAATTATATGGTTTGCAAGAGCTGACCGATATCTGATCATGCATTATGATATTTTCTGAGTGATTAGTTGAATAAAGGGTTTGTTTTTGGAGCTGCATGCTCATTTAAAAGCAGTGTACACACATGCAAATGCGCACATACACATCAGCTGAAGCAAATCCAAGAGGTTTGTCCCCACTTTTTGAAATCCCTGGGACTTTTTTAAGGTTGTTCTCCCCAGTAAGAATGAGTCATTGGCCTCACAATGGGCCACAGTGACAGCCCGTCCTCTGTGCAGCCCTGATAGCAGCAGAATGCCACTCTGGGAGGGTTTTTAGTCACTTTATATTCTGTCCACGCCGAGGTCCTAACCCCCTGTGTCGGCCCCCTCACCCCTCACCTCCTGTCTCCTCTAATGTGGCTTTATTGACTGTGACACACTGAGCATGGAGACGATGACCAAACAATTAAAAGTGCCCCCAAAGGAAGGGCCATTAGAGTCACAAACCATTCCTCAGGCTTTGTGTGCCCAAGCGTGTGTGTCTGTGTGTGTGCGAGGGGTTCGTGCACAGTCCAAAGTGTGACAATACACCAGTGGTAGTGGACAAGTGAGGCGGAGGAAATTCCTCTTACCCCACCATCCCCCATAATCCCATGAATATGAAACAAACTCTGAATTCACTTGGTATCCAACTAGTCCTACAAAATAGTTTAACTGGGAAATAAATAATATGACAACATTTAACAAAAAGATTCAATTATTCAGGCGTAGAACTGAAATAAAGATGAATTAATGTAAAACACAAGCAAAGTTAGGGCTCTGCATTAAGAAGTGGTGATAAAGCTCGTACAAAAAGTATGGCCTACTGTAACAATAACCACCACAAAATGTCTGTGTAGGTTCTCAGTAATCCAGGTCATGGTAAATTCGAAGCTTGATCCAAAGGCAACTGGACTGCTTGAAGATCTTGAAGATGTTTCACCTCTCCCCTGAAAGGCTTTTTCAGTTCTTCAGATCTGGTGGATGGTGCTAGAAATGTGAGCCTCTATGGATCATCAACATGCTAATGATCAAGGATGGTTATATTGGTTATATTTAGACTCTTATTTCTGGAATTAAAAGTCTATGAATTGTTGTTGCTCCTTTTTCTGCTCTTTTTTCTGCAGAAAACTAAAGCACCATGACCTACTAGAACCCACAAACTCAAACAAATCAAATCCAATCCTGCATGTCATGTTAATTCTGCATTTAGGAGGTTATAATCTGTATGAATCCAGAAATGTAGTTTCCAACTTTAAAATTGACACTCCCTCAAGTAGGACATAAAACTTAAACAATATGACTACCCTGAAACAAGATTATTTTACCCTGGGTAAAGCACTACAATACGTTAATATGTAAAAGGCAAGAATACACAAATGATTGTCGACTAAAAATGGAAAATCAAATCAGTTCAAAAAGTTTAACCATTCCCATCAATTTAAGATGCAGTAAAACTTGTCATTTAAACCCACTAGCAGTCTGCTAGACTAGAACATATTAGATATTCTCTGATACATGTGTTGGAATTACATGAACATTTGATTATTTTCCTTTTTTTTCTCCCATGAGTTCCCTAAAATTGGAACTGTAACTTTGCAAGTCCAAGAAAATGTTGATTCCCAGTTTGCTAAGTTGACAGACTTGGCATCATCTTTTACGGAAACATGGCAGACAAAAGCAAATGTAATTGAAGAACAAAGAAATTTTTCTAAATTCGTCTATTGCATTTGAACTTTTGAATATAAAACAAGCCATGCATACAAGTTGTGTCAGAATAATTCTGATAAACAGGTCTTCATTTTGATAATTTTTTGTTACGGTTGGCTTAAGTCAGAACATCAACTTCTTAAAGTTTGAGAACATTTTGATCCCCAACCCATCTTCTTTTTTTAACATCCATTTTTTAAAAACTAAACCTTGTGAAGGCAAAGTCAGAAGAATGATTTCCCATCTCAGAAACAGACTAGCCAAGTGAATGCACTTAAAACAGGGAGATTCAGCTTCTTATCAACAGCGACACCAGCAGAGAGTAAGCACACTGCAAATACATCCCTCATTCTGGTGAAATGATTAGGAGAGATGAAGAGGATCATATGATCACATGCTGCTATTGTTGGCTGATAACTGTAACTCAACCCTGGACTCTTTAAACCAACTGTCTCTGAGTGTTTTCCTTCCTGAGATTACTTCCCGACACAGTCAAAGCCTCGATAAAACTAGGTTATCAGGAGAATCGAGCCCGCTAAAGCTCGAGCAAACATCTCTGAGATCAACTGGATTATGATGAATCGTGTGTATTCAGCTGCCACGTGAAGCTCGCTCTCTGCAGAGATGGATCTCTAATGAAGTGGGGGAAGTGATAGCAAGTGGATAATGCTCTTAAAGAAACACACACATACGCACACCTACCACACCTACAGGGGACTATCATTCTACACAGGCCAAATGTGGACCTCTCTTTCTGCTCATTTTAAAAATACAAAAATGAAACAGAGACAATTTTACTTCAATTATCTTTAACCATATTATTATTATTATCATATAATTTTAAAGACAATGTCTGATGGCCTGATCAATGTCTACAATGTCTCACACACCTTCAGGTTCCCCTTAGCAAAAATTGTAAACTTTACCTGAAAAGTTTTGACATCATTTTAGGATGATATAAAGCATGTCCATGAAGGGACCCCAAAACTGACTGCTTGCCAGCTGGTCCCCTGTTGGTGAATGTGTGATGACCCCTAAGTTCCCTGTTAGATAGGTAAGCAAGTACACACAAACACATGCATATAAATATGTGTGTGTAGCTCTTGAGTGTCCCTGACAGCATTAAGGGCTAATCTTGTATTTTCTCTGGTTCTTTTTCAGTCTGCAGCTTATAAACGTGAAGAGAAAACCTCATAATGACGCTGCTAATGGTCTGCGAGACCTCTGACACCATGTCTCTGTTGGGGTCTTCACAGGGCCACAGGCCAGCCACATAATCGCTTCCATGAACTACTCATAGCCCTTTCAAATGTGACTTTTAGCCCTGCCAGAGAGCTTAAATGTTAATTTGGTGAAATGCGGCTAATGCTCGCCTGTCACTTGTCGTCAGGTTTGATTATGTCGGTGAGCTGTTGTTTGTCCTCCTTTATTAGTTTACGCTGCGATGAAATGATCTGCATTTCATTATGACCTCCTGGAAACAATCCTTGTCGATGATTTAGACACGGGGTTTGGAACAAACGCACACACACGCACACAATATTTTTTATTTGCTGAAAGTCAAAAGAGAGAAAATAATAACATCGAATATTTTAGAGAACATGATACAAGACCATTTTGTGCAGCTTTTTCTGATTTATCCCATGGCTGGCATTTAGAAAACCTCATCAAAGACTAGAAAGTTCATCTGGAAAGAAAAACATTTGAATATCTTACCTATTAAAGGCTTTTTCATCAGACGCCATCTGTTCCATAAATTTTTAAACCAACATCTTTGTATCCAGATTCTGTCTGTTAATTTCATCTGTGTTAAACTTTTACCAGATCCCCTGCACTGAGACAATTTCATTACAGTCAGAGATGACATCAGGCCAAAACAACAGGCCCTTTTATCTTTAGTTATGAACAGTATCAATTAGATTTGCTGCCTTTAAAGAAAATTGGAAGAACATGAGCCTGAACAGAGTAAAGCTTTGAGGAATATGAGCATGCTAACAGGTATGAAGAATTCACTTTTCCTGTGCCAGTGTTTCTGTTCAGAGAGGAAATCATTAACTTCTGAAAACAGTTCTTTATCTGAGGACTCACAGGTGAGACACAGGTTTAAAGTCTGGGTCAGTGAGAGAGGGAGAGAGAGGAGTTTTCTTTGCTTGGCAGTAAAGTTTTGAACCAGATTATGATTTCTAGATATTCCATACAATTTTGCCAAGATTTTCTACTGATTTATAAAGTGATTCTGGATAAAGTGGACCAAGTGTGCAATGTGCTGTTCAATTGACTTGTCTTACTACAAAAGAATATTATCTTGAACTTTCTCTGACACAAACTTCAAGTTACTTTCAGTAATAATAATGTATATCAACAGTTGATCTAATGACTATGTTTGAGCTAGACATATATGTAAAAAGTAATTACAAGTGGCCTTATTATAAGCTCCAACCAGTGTCCCAAAGACATTTTAGCTTCCTTCAGCTAAGTGATTTTGTTCCCTCTACCTCGTCAGCTTAATTTCTAGCTGCAGCAAGTTGCCAAACTGTATTCACCAAACATCTCTTAGGTCGCTTTCACATATAAAGTTTGGGGGACTCGGTGCGATTCAGGGGTAAAGTTGCAACATTGTTGCATTTTTCATTTGGTTTGGTTTGCGTTCAGACTGCAAAAGTCGAATTGTGTGTACCGTAGACACACGTCACTAGTTTGGGCTGTAGCTGCATTCATATGGTGTCGGACACATCTAAAAAATGATTTTCCGAGTTGTAAAATGTACAGAAACGCCTGCTCAAGTCGGAACAACAAGTCTGAAATTGGGGAAATAATTAGGTGCCTGACTTGCCGACATTTTCGTCATCAACTTGGGGGGCAAAATATGTTTTGTTAATGTTAAGATACTTTTTAATAGGCTAATTCACGTATTTTACATCAACGTTTTGCTCAAATATTAGGCTACTAACAGAGACATTACACACATCATCTTCGTAGCATCCACACTGTCTGTTGTTGTTGTTACAACGACATTCCGACTTTTAAAACTGAAAACACGTGAACACACTGAAGTAGGATGAATGACTTCCCAACTCGGAAACTGTGACCATCCGAGGAGCACCTGAATGCAGCATGCAGCTCCGGTCAGTAGCTGCTGCTGTCATCCAGCCTGCACTACGACCTGAAAGTAAACAAGACAGTGGAAGAATGGCATCCCGTAGCGTGGCACGGTTTGACAGTAGCCTATTTTCATTTATAAAATGGAGATACGTTATATGTAGTCTGTTTCAGGTTAAACTGGCGTATCGGCCGGAGCGATGTGTAACCACACGCCCAGGCATCAGCAGGTTAACCTGCAACGAGGACTGAAGGCTGGTGTTGTTAGCAATGCTAATGTTTGCCATGCTCTGCAAAATCCAATTGTCATCGTTTACAGATGGCCAAATTCAACCCACAATGCACTGTATTTTGGTTCACTTCCCTGGTTTGGTCCGGAATACGTTCTCACCTACGGCGAAATTTCCCGTTTCGTGAGATGAATAAAGGATTATCTTATCTTATCTTAAACTCTGGTGCACCGGGACCCCCGTTTTTAAGCAGACCAGAGTTCAGTTCTTTGGTCCGCACCAGAGTTTGTTTGAGCGTTCACACCACCCCAAACCAAACAAACTATCCGACAAAGTGCACCAGAGTTCGTTTCACGCGGACCAAACGGCTTATGTGTGAACGCACCCTTAGAATCATTAGAGCACCAGATTTAGTTAAGTTTAAGTTAAGAGGTGGTGAGCACAGTTTGATAACAGTTTATACTGCCACAGTTTATGAGGTAACTTGTTTTATCAGCTTTAAAGTGATATTATGCAAGTGTTTTGTAAACAGTTAAATTCTGATGCTCCAAAGTGGCCATAGTGCAATTCCACTACAGTGCCGTAACGCAGCTCTGCCGTCTTTATGCCTTAAGACATTCATATTGATTCCGCAACACCGTAATATTTGTGTCCACTTCTGAGAATTCACATTGCCTTACGGTGTTGCAGAATCAGGGGAGATAGAGCACAGCACAGAGGGAGCTCCACTAACACGCACACATACAGTGCTGTTTTCTCCCACTGGCACCGCCAATCCCGTCTCAGCCCTTGAAATGTCTCTGTTGCTACCTCAGAAGGTGGCAGGGGGGGGGACTGAAGAGCTCATTGTGGATTGCAGAAAGACCATCGGTGGAACACACACCCATCAGCACAGTGTTTCCCACACAGACGATACCTGGGTGGGCCGCCCAAGTATATTTATGGCTGTCCAAGTATATTTCGGACATATTTTAATGTTTTATTTATTCATAAAATTGCTGCATGCACGAGAGAGCGAGAGAATGCAGGACTTCACGGCTTCGTGCAACATTAAAAAAAATCCCTCTGGACTCCTGCAGAGATAAGACACAGCAAAACCAAGAGAGCAGAATCACATCAGCTTCAGAGGGAGAGAGAAAAGGTCCACCGTCTGTACATCCCTCTTGTAAATGCACCGATTGAGGTGCCTTGCTCCTATCAAAACTGAAGCATCTCATGGCTCCATTGATACTGTTCTGAACTTCTATAAATAACAGAATATTTGTTAATGTACAGCTGCTTGTTGATGATGCTGTGCTGAACTCCTATAAATAAAAGAATATCAAGTGGAACTTTTCAAAACGTGAGGCGTACTCCTCGTGTTTGTGTTTGTGTGTGCATGTGTGATTAAGATGAGCAGATTACAGTTGTTTGTTGTAAAAACTAAATTAATTTAGAGGGAAAAACACATTAGATACAAATACAAACCTAATATTAAAACATACTCTTAGATAAGAGTAAAACAAAAAAAGTGTTGATCCCCACGCAAGCAGTGTCTGACATAAAGCATTGTTAGGGACACCTCTCATCCCAACCACAACCTGTTTGCCCTTCGCCTCTTGTCTGGAGGGCTCTCCACACCAGGACCAGCATGCTCAGAAACAGCTTTTTCCCCTCAGCTATAAACTCTGCACCACCTACAAATACTCTAATAGTCATTGGCTAAAATGTGAAGCCAATAAGGCACCTTAAACCTGCAATCTTTCAAATGAAAAGCAGGGTCTGAATTCACTTTTGCAAAAATAAGTAATACTTATTTTAAATTAACATCTTATTTAATTTATTACCTCAGTAAAACACTTCCCTGATTTGTTATTTTTTCATTTTTAAGTATTTTTTAATTGAGCATAATATTCATTTTGTAAATTATTGTTCGATTAAGAGTAAAATACTCTAATCAAGGTTGGCTTTAGGACTTGTTAACCTCAATCAGGTAGGCTTCAACAAAACACAATGGCAAATTCCATGTTATAAACAACAGACAACAATCCAATTAGTGACATCATCATGGCTACATCCACTTCTTATGTACACATGTCCCCACAGTATGACTGAATAAAGTAACCATACTCTGTAATCATTAAAACACAAGTGTTTGGATTTTTAAGAATTTGGTGCAAAGTATTCTGGAAAATCAGCTTAATCAAATACCAAATATGTTTGTGAATGTATCACCTAAAAAACCTTAATTACTCTGATTGATGAATAGACTAATCCAGATATCCTCTGCAAAACTGAAAACTCATTTAGAGCTACCCACTACTACCATCTACTGGGACTTTATGTTATTACATCTTCCCTGCACACTCCGTCACAACCACCTGAATCATGACGCTCCTATAAAACCAGGGTGACCTTCTTTGGTTTCAAGCTTTGGAACCACAATCTGCTTGAAACAAGAAATAGAAAACTTTAAAAACACTGCAGAAAGTACATAAAGTGGACTGACGTGAAAGCAAACTCTATATTACATCCTGAACACACTGCTCAGGAGGATTGTTACTCCGACATCCAAACATGATCTCACAACACTTGTATGATTAAAGCTGGTTTAGCCAAAGACACAAACAGACGGACAATAAAACAGCAAATGTGGGACAAATGACACAAGGGCTGCTAAATGTGAACAAGTCAGGCCTCTTTTGGACTTCTACTATTGCAAAAAAAAAGGTCTTTTCCTATGCCTCATAAATAAGAAATATATGATTTATGACTCAAATGTCCTCTTTACAGTTGTCAAAGGTAGGAGTGTTCATCGGTTGCAGAAAAGAGCAGGTTGTGTTAAAAAGCAATCTCTCACTGTGACATTTTAAAGGTATATGTTTGAAGCACACACGAGGGAAAAACGGCAAGTCAGCTGCAAAACATATTTTGCACGTATTTAGTTTTAGATGTGAATAAGTTAAAGTCTGGCTGTGTATCAGAATCAGAACCAGAAATACTTTTTAATCCACAAGGGAAAATTCAGCTATTCAGTTGAACAATATAGCAGTAGGAGTATAATTACAAGTTTATGTATTTATTAGAAATATTTAATATATATAAAATATGAATTAGAAATTAAGCAATAGGGTTATAAAGCTCAGAGAGATGAAGACATACATGAATATATTCTATGGACTATGATTTGAGGAGTGTTAAAACTGCTCCAATGGATGCCTCATGTTTTATGTATTTTTGATTTATTCTAGTAGATTTAAATCTATGTCCCGGAGCATAAAACACAGGATAAGTTGTTGTTGATGTTGTGAATGTGTATGCCTTTTGAGACAGTGCCCCCATCTGGAAAAACTTTGACAAAGACCTTCAACTCCTTGTGGCTCACGCAAACACTCTGGGTATGTTTGTCGTTGTGTTAATGTGCACATGAATGTGAAGTCATTCAGTAAGACATTAGTGCATTAAAACAGGTGCACATCTGTCAGTGATCTGAAAATGAACACTATTAGAAAATGAATGTGTGGCTATCATAATAAATCCAGTGTTTTAGTGGAAGTTGCTGTTCACACCTCATCCCTCGCCGGTTTTGGAGAAGATTAATTCTGCTCAGAGCCTAATTTGGAACATCTGCTTAGCGCTAAAGAGGATGTGGTTCCTGTCATAACATTCCTCCAACCCGACAGCGTGTCATTCACTAATCAGATGACTCCTAGAACATCCACTGGGATTTGGAGAAATTTCTCCTCACACCCAAAGACTTACATAACCCAAGAAGAATCCGCCTGAAAAGGATCTCTACGGAGACAAATGGGGCATAACAGGTCGTATGTGAACGAGGCAGACACACAGCAGAGACAGACAGCAACATGCTGGACTCCAGAGGTCCACAGGGAGTCTGCACCTGCTCTCAATAGTTATTTAGCAAAACAGACTTATCTCATTGCATGACGCTGCTACAATTATATGGGCAGGGTTAACTGAAGCTAACAAATACAGAAAAGACTAGGCTGCAAGCATTTTGCTTAATTACTTTTTTTATTTTGTTGTCAGTTGATTAAATCGTTAGCCATCAGCAGGGTAGCTTAGCTTAGCATAAATCTTGCCCTTAAGTTAAATACTTTTACCTCTACCTCTAAAGACCCTTAATGAACTTCTGATTTGATTTATCATCAAAAAGCTGAATGTAAAAATACCATTTTGTATTCTTTAGGGCAAGGCCAGGCCTAGCTGTTTTAGAGTCCTTAGTAAGACTATTAAAAGGCCGCCCGCCCCCTGACAGCCAGTACCATCACCTTGGGGAAAAGTTAGGTATTACACTTTCTAATGAGTCAGTTTTCTGCATTCTATCATTTTTCATATACTTGCATAACATAGTGCAACATAGGTACCCAAGAGACCTGGTAATATGATTTGATATCTCTCTCTTTCTCCATCTGGCTGTCTGTCTGTCTGTCTGTCTGTCTGTCTGTCTGTCTGTCTGTCTGTCTGTCTGTCTGTCTGTCTGTCTGTCTGTCTGTCTGGAATGCAGTGGGATCAGATGAATAATAATCTTCCAATTAAACAACAGAAACAAACGATCTAATCCTCATGTATTTGTAAAGCACATTTAAAAACAACAAAAGCTGAAAAATCAATCATAAAAACACTATAAACACAATACAACACGAAGACCATGCACTGTAAAAACAACGGGACTAGTAAAAAGCATGAAGACTGATAAAAGCCATCTCCACAGCCAAGGAATACATCTTTGTTAGCAAACAGCTAGTTCCCTCCCAACTGATGAAATACAGCAGCAGTGTCAGTCGTTCACAATAAAAACTGAAGAGCACGATATGGTCAGTTTTGCATGAGCGGAGCTGAACAGTCCACAGTGATGAATATGCAAAGACTTGTAAGACTTTCAAATTACAGCTTGCTGAGAAAAATGTACATTTTACAAGTCTTTGACATTTAACAACAATTAAGAAGATGTAGTTTACCGTCTCAGAAAAAATTCAACCCCCCTACAGTTTGTGGCGATCGATCTATATAGGTGTGTATGTGACTTGTGATGCTTCTGCAGTAAGCCTCAAGCGGACACTTGATGAACTGCAGGATTTTGCACTTCCACATTGGCTTCATTTTTTAACATCGGAGGGCGCCGCTTGTATTTGATCTTCATGCATGTAGTGAAGCTGCTTCATACTCTTTCCTGCTCGCCAGTCTGTTCTTTTCTACTCTTAGTTTATATCTCAAATTACATTTAGCATTGATAAAAAGGAAAAACTCTGTCTGCCATCTTGGAAATGTTTTATTTTTTGATTTGTTCCTTTTTGTGTTGTGTGTTACTTCCAGAAAATTCTCCTGCAGTGAGGGACATATCTAAATGAACCACTCTGGAAGATTTTAGGGACAGGCTGTTCTGAAATGTTCTAGAATTTTCAGGAGTGTGTGTCTGAAGAAGGCTTTCGATTTATCAGTCACCTCTGATCTCTATACCCAAAGTAAACTTGCCCACTTAATCCTGACTTCGACAGCACAAATGTGTAGAGAAAGAATGATGATGCGATATTCAAGCAATTGGAAGTTAAAGCAAGTTAATCACTCATATCCCACGTATTCAGAATAAATGTGAGAGATGTGAGAAAGTCCAAAAACTTCTCTTGTTTGTCCCCAGCATAACCTTTTCTGAATATGGGGAGAGCACAACACAGTGTTTAATGTAAAGTCACCTCTTCAAGGACAACAGCCAATCAGCTTCCAGCACACTTTGTGTTTTTCTCAACAGTTTGGGGTCCCTGTTGACAGTCGTGGTGCCGGCACCGACCTCAGCCGCTGTCAGCCCGGCGTACACAGAGGAGAGTGCTGAAATCACTAGCACATGGGCCCAAACACACACACACACACACACTCAGCTCGTGTTTAGAGAAATGGCATGCTCAGCGTAACACCACTGACCCCTGACGCACCCAGACTATTCTTTAAAGATAATAAAAATAAACTCACCTGGGAAACATGAGATGAACCTTCAATATTTAAACAGAGAAATCAAAAGTATGTTATTTATATTTTCGAGACGCGATTTCTGCTGTAAAAATAATGACTACAAATGTTAATTGCAGCAAAATTCCAAGACAGTGTGTGTGTGTGTGTGTGTGTGTGTGTGTGTGTGTGTGTGTGTGTGCGCGCGCAAAGTGTGAGCGCATGTGTGAATGCTTACATGAAATACAGAGAGCCCTTTGTGCATCACTTGCAACTTCTGGAGGCAGTAGCAGACGGCGAGCTCCAACTTCATGTCAACGACTTTGTGACAATATTTATTTTATGTTTGCATAAAATTATAAACATACAGGTGTATTTACCTGTGAGAACGGAGGAGAACGGCTCTCTCCCGTTTCGTCTTTGAGAGCGGGCACTGTGCAGGCGTGTAGGACACATCAGGGCAGTGATTTGTATGTATTTGTTTTAGCCTCAGGTTTCAGGTTGAGCCGGGTACGTGTCACTTTCATTAACACGACGGTGCCGCTCGCCATGTGCCTGCAAGGTCATCTAGAGTTACACACCTTTCCTCCGTGGTTACCAACAGGACTTATGTTGACATTTTCTAAATAGCTCCATATATCATGTCAGTTCTGAGTTTTTATGCTGTTTTTTTTTACTACCGAGCCGAGTATTTCTTGTCTTTTGCAGCCTTGTTTGTGTTTAATTCCTGTGTCATTTTATTCTGAATTTAAAAAAAAACACAATATACAAAGGTTTTGTGTGTAAATATATAGCTGTGTATCTGGAGCAGCCTTGTCTCTTCAGTGGCCTCATAGCTGCTATTAGCCAGGTTGCAGAAGATTTATGAACCCCTCACAGCTCACTATATTAAAACAGCACCGCCTGCCAATTTGCAGGGTGTTGCAGGTGTCAGTGGGAGTGTGAGGTGAGCTCAAGCTGGTCAATGGCCCCATTATGAACCTAACACGTTCAGAATGGTAAAAAATATATACATCTTGAAAACTAGCCTCTTGCTGTGTTTAAACTGCATGTGTTTTAGTGTACGAGTGAACTAAAGAAGCTCTTAACACACTGTTTAAATGTTAACTAAATACATTAACCCTATAAGGCCCGCTCATTTCAACTGCTGTAACTTGAACACAAGCAACATGAAAACATGCATGGTTGGATATACTGAAATTTTGGTACGTCATTATACAAACTGCAGTAAAAAGGTCTGCGTACTGTTCAGCTCCCAAAGGGCAATCTTATTTAGCCTTGGCAACGTTACGATCTACAAGCTCTTTCTGGGGCCATTGTTTTGATGCTGAAATGTTATACTTTAGTAGGTATTCATTTGACCATCTATCTTAGTTTAACCCATCATAATGCAAACATTTGTAAATGGAAAACAAGGTTAACTAAAGGTAAAGCTGCTGATGTCACTTTGTATTGGAAGGTTTTAATCAATGGATCTTTGTTTGAGTAGCGCCAATTTATAACAACTACCTCATGACACTAAAGCCTAGAGCAGGGCAATTAATCGATAATTAATCGTGATGTTGATTTGAGGTATAATCACCCAGCCCTACTATAGCCCCAACATTAATCATTAATCAACCATGAGCAAAGCACCTGGCAACACTGAGAAAAGTAACAGGGGCAAGAAACACCTTCCTTTTAACAGGCAGACACCTCAAGCAGAACCAGACTCATGGTGAACAACCATCTGCAATCATTGTGTTTGGCTTTAAGGGGGGGGAGACTAAACAAACAGAGCAACAGCAGCAACAACAACAACAACAACAACAACAACAACAACAGATGAGAGATTCATTGCTATCATGCGAATTATAATGGCGTAAATATGGGGATAGCAGGAACAGCAAAGTATGATAATAGTACATTGACCAGAAGCAAACCGTGGCTCATCAAACTTACAAAGCTATAGCTAATAAAGAAGTCCAGAGAAAACAGCACAGACAACTCACGAAGACTCTGCATCATGTAACACACAATCATTTTTATAAATAATATTATTAGATTGGCACAGCGGCCAGATATTAAACAGCGACAGCAGCAGCCAGAATAACATACATTGGCACGGCGGCCTCATAGATTTTAAATCACTTGCTCCTAGATGATCATGACTTGAAAATGAAGTCCACCACAGGCATCACATGCTGGGATTGAAACGCCTCTCTAAAGCCGGTGTTTTCCGCACCACATTTAGCTCACATGTCATGTAGGTCTTCATTTGTAGATTAACACCATCTTTTCTTTTAAAAATAATCCAGAAAACGGCGTTGATATAAAGTCGCTGCTTTGTCACAGTGAAGTATGAAGGATTTAATTCAGGGATAAAGCTAGCTAGCTAATTTTAATTTAAACGCGCTTGCTACAGAGGCCGGAACTTGTCATAACAAACCCCGCCCACTAAGACAGAAGATGCGATTGGTCAATTTTACTGTCAATTAGGAAAAAAACATTTCATTGATTTTTTTGTGTAATTAACTTTATTTCAAAGTAAAAATGTACACAGTTAAAATATACAGTGTATTGATAGAAGATGAAAATATCAGAACAAAAAGGTACCTACATTATAAACGATAATAACAGACATAGCCTAAATAATATAACAACATAACAAAACAGGTACATTTAGTTTTAGTTTACATTTAAACATTTTTTCAATAAAAACCTTCAATGTTCTTTCATTGAATTGCGCTATCCAGGCCCTTTGTAATCTTATAGAGGTCTCACCAATCACAGGGCTGGAAGTAGGCTGAGTAATTTCGGGCAAACACCAGCAGAAATGAAACATTAAGATAGGGTGACAGTCCCTTTTTCATTTCCCTTTACATGCCAACACAAACCAAAAAGGTATTTTTATTTTCTATGAAACATTTCTTTTTTATATGCCAATTGTCAAATTTTGAAATTCTAAAATAAAAAAAATTTGATCTGATGGCTTTTCAAAAATATGAAAAAATATGCCCTGACAGCTCCACACTGACATTGACAAAGTTAACGACAATAACATGGGGAGGGCTGATAACGCTAATAGCAGATGAAGTTGAGCAGCACAAAGTTTCAAATGAACATTTGTAAAAAATGATAATAGAAATAAGACTGCTATTAATAGTTATAGCCTATAACGCTTACATACTTCGGGTCAACTTCAGGGATTTGGATGTCAGCAACAAAACTATAAGAAAACACAAAGATAACTGTTAAAATCAAGATGAAGAAGACTGATCCCTGTGTTGTCAGCACACTGCTGCACGGTAACGTTACACTACCAGGCAATAAAGAAGACACAACCATCAGAGAAGTTCTCCTGCATCTTTGTTATAACCTGACAAGACACAGTGAGTGACTGACAGGGATTGACCCACACTAGCCAGCCCGACAACCACCCTCTGCTAGCAGGATACAATTCAGTAGATAGGGAATATCTTCTTTAGGAGAGGGGTCCTTTATGGAGAACTTGTAACTGTAAGCAGAAAAACAGGCTGCTATAAACTTGGAATCGTTAAACGGATGTTTTAATTCAGTCTAACAAACTAGTCTAAAGGTAAGACAACACTCAGGAAACAGTCAAAATAGACCACAAATTATTTCAGATTGTCTGCGGGTAAACAATGTAATTTGGTTTGGTTTCCTGGCTAACATTAGCATTGCTAGCTACGTCAGCATTTGGTCCTCTTTGCAGGTTAATGTCCACATGCCTGTGTTGAATGGGGGTTTCACATCACTCTGGTCGATATGCCAATTTAACCTGACACCCTACATTTATTTTTATCTCAATTTTCTAAAAATAATGCCATCTTGTTGCTCCTACAGTATGAGACGCTATCTGTGCACTGTGCTTGTTTACATCTGGGCAGTAGAGTGAGGAGAGCATGCAGGACCATTAGCCGAGGCTGTAGCCATAGACTGGCTGTAGCCCTGCTAGTGAGTTGCAGGTTTTAGCATAAGATTTGATCGGCCAACACCACCTCCAGTCTGACAGGGATAGTCTTCCGCTGTGAGGTGCATGTGGGGACAACGAACTCAGGAGGAGTTCAGGGACAGTCTGCCTGAAAGTTTCCAGACATTTTCAGGTGTGTATACATGAAAACAGTTTAAAAGAAAAATAATCCTGTCAGGAACATGAACATGTGAATCACATTTTTTGGTAAGTAATTCAACCTTATCAATCTGTCAATCAATCTTTACTTGTATAGCATCAATTCATAATAACATTTATGTCAAGACACTTAAAAAGAGCAGGTCTACATAATACTCTTTATGATATTATGTTTGTTATGTTGCTCCTGGGAGCTAGCATAGTCATCGAGGTTCATGATCTCAGAATTATGTGACATCTGTAAAACATTTCATAGACATTCTATCTTTTGTCATCGAGATATTTCAGTTTGTACCAAAGCTGTGACAGAAATCTTAGACATATATCCCACAGCACTGCTTAACTAACTATTTGAAGATGTTAATGGGCATAATTAGACTAAAAGAATCCTTTTGTGCATGTGGTCTTTCTGTGGTTTAATAACAGCATTTCAGGTCTTGCAGGAACAAAAAAAAGAACCTTTATGACAGAGCATAACTATGAAATATGGAGGGTTTATGTGTAGAGAGGCCGTTCTTGTTATTGTCCATCAAAGACAGAAACTTAAGCCGCAGCAGGAGACTACGGACTATCCCTCCCAGTCTGCTGTTCTCTGTCTCTGTCCTTCTGCAGGATTCTCTGGATTTTTCTACAAACGCTCCTTTGAACATAAATTCAGTAGCATATTTCATCTCAGCTCTGCTAGGTTAGTGTTAAGCATTGAGCCGTCTAATCTAACCCGACAGTCAATTTTGGGGTCATTAGCGATCAGAAAGTTAGCGATTTAGCCTTATTATGTCGATTTCCTTTTGAAGTCGTCGACCCTGATTGCAGATCTGTTCGCTTCAATTTAATCTCACAATAACCAGGTGGCAATTAAAGGAACCACCGAAAGGTTAGTGCCACAAAGTGTTACTTCTGAATCTCACACATGAAGGGAGCTCATTTTCATCTGTCACTACGGTTTTAAATGTTGCAGCCTCAAATTATGTTTCGTCTCTGTAACGGAATCAAACCCCTCACAGCGACCCAGATCTGCTTCCAAAGGGCTGAGATACCCTGTGATCGTTTTTTTTCACATTAAAACACCAAGCTTCTTGTTTTCAGCTTCTTTAATAACGTTCTTCTATCATATCAGAGGCTGCATTTGAATCCATGTTTGATTTGTGAGTTAAAGGAGCAGAGATAATCACAGGGCCTCCATCTTACGCGACCACAGCACTTTGGGTTTATGAGCACGTGATGTAAGCCAGTGCAGCAGGCTAAACTGTTTTTAATTTGACCAACAAGGTTTCAGTTAGACAGCGGGGGAGCGAGGGGAGGAAGAGGAGGTAAAAGCAAAAACAAGGAGGCAATGAATCAAACTGAAAAGTATCGCCACAGGAGCCTCCAGGTGACCAAATGGAGTCGATTAGCAGAAAAAACTCTCTTTTCTGAACCTGACGGCAGGAGTTCGAGGTGTTTCGAGGTTGAATCATCAGATGGAGAAAGGCTGTTAAAAGTTTTTGATACCTCAATACTTTTCGATACCACATGTTAACAATAAATCTCCATTGTTTTAATGGTTGATAGCATCAAAAAGACCAAAGCTTTAAAAAACCTCAGATATTCAGTCATGTTTTTAAACAAAAGCTGCTGCAAGAGAAAGAGAGAGACCGCTGTCTGCACAAATATGTTGGTACTGAAATGTTGCCAATGTGCAATCTGCAAAAACTCAACTCTTACCAAGTGTATTTGTTTGTTTTTAGTCAAAAACGTCTAATTTCACTTAATATAAGCCACATAAACTGGACAAGTCCAGATAAACATTTTATTTCAACATATTACAAGACCTGAATTGCTTGTTGTGAGTAAAAACATCAGCACATTTTTAATTAAGTAAATTTAGATCAAAATCTCGTTTTAATAAAATAAACAAGTTGAATTTGTTTGCTGTATTTTCAGCTTTTTTTTTTACTCGTCACAAGAATTTCAGGCCTTATTTATTGTAATATCCTGAAATAAAATGTGTATCTGGCCTTTTGAGTTGAACGTGGCTTATAGAAAGTGTAATGATATATTTGAGACTAAAATTAGAAACAAACCAAAACACTTGATCAGATTTGAGTTTTTTGCAGTGAAGATAGTGAGCGGGAGTTAGCCTGCAGTTTTCGGTGATTAAAAACAAAAAATATTGGCCACTGAGATCCTAGGCACAATACAGAACATGTCTATTTTATTTTGCTGTGGAATCGAAACAGTCACTCATATTGTTTGATTTTTAATAGAAACGTATGAAAATTTGAACATCTGCTGTTGTGACAACCCTAAGACAGAGTATGAAACGAAAGATGATGGTGGTCAAAGAAAAGGAGAAAGACATTGTTTCTCCAGCTGCTCTGCCCAGAGCAGTTTAACTTTATATGGGTTTGGGTTTCCTTCTTCGATTGATGCCATTTGTCAGATTTCTTTGTTTTGAGTGAATCTCTTCTGTACTTTACTTTTTGTTTTTGTTGGCTTTAGGGTCAAGAAAGCCATTGCTTTGAAGTTGTTCTTCCTTTTTATGATGATATCTGAAATTAGAACGAGACACAAAAGGGCAAAACCAGTTTGGCTTTTAATTGAGCCCTGATTCAAACCTTACAAAAACATGTTTAAATATCACTTTTCATCTGCTCTAATCATCAGCTGAGCCCCAAATGACCTCAACCTGTGAACTGTGGCCAAGTGTGTCTAAATGTAAAGTGACGTCTCAATATATAACAGAAAGATAACAGCAGCAATGTTTAACATTCTTCCAATTCTTCACGTATAGTGTAAGAAATGAATTTTAAATTGGACACTCCTCTGCTGTTAAAGTCTCATTGTGAAAAGCACTTAACCTCCAATGAAGCAGATAGATTGTGCAGCAAAGTGTGAAATAGGACGTTACTGACTCTCTCAACTTTTTAAGGCTGAATAAATGTTTTACAAAGTAGTCCGGAGTAACATCTGCAGCAATAATTAGATTAAAGCCAACCCATCCATCCTGATGGAGAGGAGGGGCAGAGCAGTCCCAGCAGTTGGACGATAGCACATTTTTGTGCAGAGTAACTAGCAGACATAATCGTCTCTGACTGGAGCCTAAAGGCAGACTTCACTCCGCTTCTCCATCACCAGAAACCATCCTCTGCAAACACCAGAGAACCGAGAGAGCCGGATGGTACCAAAATAGCCAAAAGGAGACAGATTCAAATGATTCTTTATTCAAATCAATTCATGGAGCACTGCTGGTATTCATGAGGAAATCCATGGAAGTGTATGACGTGTACTCTAAGAGAAGAGTTTAGATTTGGGGGATTTTTTTCATTTGCTGTCTTGCCAAGATTCATTCCACTCTCGTCTCCAAAACAAGCCACAAACTCTTATTAAAATGTTCTGTCTTCTACGCAAAGTTAATGAAAAACGAATCTACAACAAGATAAAGTTGAGTTAAAAGTTGCTGCGGACTTCTTTATGTTTCTGGTTCTGGTACTGAGCTTTACCATCATTAAACTTATAATGCTTTCACACTCGCACAACACTCCTGAAAACTTCCTGAAGTTTTTGGGATGAACTACATGTGTGGACGCAAACAGCCACATTTTTCACTTCGACTTTATCCTGAATTGTTTCATGCCAGCCCCCTTATAAATGTTCCATGTGTAGTCAGGGTGAGCTGATGTGAGAACGCAGCAGATATTATTCAGAACAATCATCGCGAGTGAGTGGGGAGGCGGTGATGATGTTCATATCCTGTGACTGGTGCACGACCATAGATTGTATAGCCCACAATCAATGTAATCTCTGTGCATGTAATGAAACTGCTGCAGCACAGTATATAGTCTTCGGTAATATGTTCTTCTCAACTCCTTTGATGATAATGTCAATGTGTTGAACTACACAGCATTGATTTATGTTGAAACATGAACAGCTCTATCTGTTAATTTCTTACAAACTTTGGTTCAAATGCGATGTACGCCATCCCTCTGGCTTATGGTGATATCTGAAGGCAGAGGAGAACGCGACTTCTGTTGTGCTATGCATTTATGCTGTTCAACTTCTGTGTCAAAGGCAAGTAGGAAACTGTGGAGCATGAACAACACGCCTAGTCCAGTTTGGGTCCAGTTGAGGTGTATACATGCAAGAATGAATCACTCTCTACCCACATTGTCTGTGTGTTAGTTCGTCCAGAAATCTGACTTAGTACGATTTCAGACTAATGTTGATTACATGCATTTTGAAAGTCCAGTTATAGTTGGACTAACACAATAAATTGACTTTTTCTAACTGCATGTAAAGCTACTGAGTTGCACCTCTAAAACTCAACAATTAACACATCCTACCATGTTTGTCTACTCTGTAAAAATCAGACATATTTAAACGTACAGTATGTAAAATCCGCTCTCAATCAAAACAATAACAAAAGATGACGTCGAGTCTCGCGGGGTATTATGGGAGAAAACGAACGAACTCTGTGTTGAATCAATACGAACGGGCGAAACCAACCTGAGAAAGACAATTTGTGTACTTACGATGTATCCAAGTATAATTTACATGAAGTTTTATATCACAGCAGCACATACAGCGACAGAACGGCAGCTTTCAGTAGCAGCTAGCGCTAGCTTCGACAGCGGTCTTTGACGTAACATCCGGTGTTTCCTTGACAACGATCAACATTTCCTGTCTATCGTGGCGGCTCATCATGGCGGCCGCCTACAAGACACGTCCTGTTAAAACTATAAAATTACGTATTTCTCTGGCTTTGATAACTTTGGGAAATATTTGAGGTGATGTAAGTACTCAACTAACAAATATATATAACATGGGTTTAGTCCATTTTTAATTGAAGTTAGATATTTTAATGTAAACATTAGCATGCAATTCTACATACTGTACCTTTAAAGCTAAGCTAAGCTTTGACTTCATATTCATCTTACAAAGCTTAAAGTTCTATAAATATTTTCATCAAAAACAAAGTATATTTCCCTTAATGTCAAATATCTCCCAGACTCTTTATCCTCTCCTTTTGGAAAATATTATCAGTCACTGGAAAATATTCTGTGTGCGTTCAAGCGAATAATATCATGTTCACACTTTCATTCTTCCTCTCTTGTGGTGAAAGGTGATCTCGAGAACTAACGCATGAAGCTGCATGTGGTACGAATTTATTCAACCTCCTTTTTTTCGCTTCTCTTAATGACTGATATTCTCTCTCTCAGTGAGTGGAAACTGAGTATCAGCCACTTGATGTGACAGAGCCCTAAAGTGTGATTTATGTTTCAAAGGTCTAATTGGCAGCATTTCCTCTGTCTCTAGGCTGCACCAGTCACAGTTTAGACATCTCTGAAAACCTTGGGAGATATATACTTGGCCTTAAACGCTGCTGGCTGCTTCAGATCATTTATCTTAGTCTTGAGCTACCACTGAATAAGGAGCAGGCCTGCTTCTGTGGCTAACTGTATTTCTCTTTGGAAATATCGATTTACACAGTTCAGCAGAACAATGTCTTGATGGAAAATGTTATGCATAGAAAAAGAAAACAATAAAAGGGTTATGGATGCAGGCGTTTTAGGACCAGCTCATATAAATTTACTCCAAACTATTTCTTTTCCAGCCTTTTTATCATAAAATCCAAATATATTATGCCATAAAATGTTATGCAGTGTAATATGATACAGGCAGAAATCATTTCCTGAGGACATTTTAATCGTACGAGTAGACACTAACTGGACTTTTTGATCTGTGCTGTAGCTCTGTGGCTCTATGGTTTGCATTATTGTTATTATTCTTAAATGTTTCAACAATTGTAATGTGCTACAGACATTCTTCTTTTGTCTTCCTCAACTTGTCATGCATGATCATCAAATTCCAGTTTTTCCGATACTTGGGCTGGTGACCAAAAACTGTAAGAACTTACAACAATACCCAACATCTCTGTCGTACTTTATGCTTAGAGCTAATCAGCAAATGTTTGCATTCTCACAAACGTCCACTTCATTAAACGTGGTCATTGTAAGCATGTTAGCGAGTATAGCTTCACAGAACAGCTAGCATGAAGCTACAGCTAGCATGAAGATCAATTCTCTGCCCTAAACTGCTAAGTTATTATTATTATTATTAAGTTATTTTTAAATATTCATCACACCTTTTACGTGAACTGCTTAGTAAGTTTTTATTCTTTTCCTCAGAAGGTTTCTAATGGTATGAATAATGTTAATTCAAAATCATAGGAATGTATTCGGTTTGCAGCTGTGATATTCTCTCTCTTCTATCATTATGTTTTCATGTGTTTTGTGTTCATTTTATGTTTTATCTTGTAATCCTGGTGATTTTCTATTATGTCTGGTGTTACTTCCTGCTATCTGTTCTTTTAACAACACACCTGTGTCTCATTTGTATGAAATCTGACCTGTATATATAAACCTCTCTGTTGACCTTCCCTCTGCCAGACTGTCATTGTCGCCTTAGGCCGGGTACTCACTACAAGATAATCAGGCCGATTTGGGGCTCCATTCCCCTCCTTCAGACAATCCTATGCACAGATTATCTAAATACATTGCCCTGTAATGTGAGGTGTGTCAAGGGTGATCTGATCTGAAGGATTAGGGGGATGCCCTGATTTCATATTGTAAATATATTTTCTAAATTCATTATTTACGGGCTTTTACTTACCTCAGTCTATGAAATGACCCTGCCTTTATTTGGGATAGGAGTCTATGTGTTTCAAACAAAAGTGGTGCACAGCAAAGACGGAAAAAAACTATCAAATTGTAAATGTACAACAGAAAGAATATGTAACTGTGTACAGGATATCATTTAATAAATAAATCACTAATTTGATCTCGCTTTGTGAAACCCCATGCAAACCTGCTTTAGGGCCTGCACACGAGCATTATTCTGTCCAAATTGGACATATATTGTAGTTCATCTTTGTATTTTGTGTCTTGCTGCGTTTTCTACTTATTTTTTGATCCACAAATTATTTCAACACTAAATGCAACGGGGCCTCTAAGTGAGACCTGCCTTTATTTGTCAAAACTTGTGGCAACACCAGTCTAGTAATAGAGACATGGACCTTACATTATGGAGTTTTACTTAGTTGAACTTTTGTCTTCATGAATTTTAAGTAAATAATAGTACAAAATGAACAAATTCTTCCTGCCCTGCATCGTCCACCGTGTATGTTAACTCTTAATTTGTGTTTGACTGCGAGGAATTTCAGGAGACTTCCAGTGTTTAGAGTCAGGACTCTTGTTGTTGCTGAACAGAATCTGTAAGTGTGTGGTGTGCTGTTGTTTATCTCCAGACGCTATTTATAGGAACAACACTGATAAATCTATCATTGTTTTTTCTCATTTTGGATTACTGGATTTTTCTGCCCTCACAGTTTGTCCTCAATGCGACTTTGGTGCCTACCAACCTGAACTTATACGCTACTTTTGATCAGATCATGGAAGAAGTTGTTGCCACGTGTAACCACGGCCTCTCCTCCTCACTGACTCATATCTCTTTGTGATTAAAGGTTCTGTTGTAAAGTCGCAGTGAAAATCCAATATTTGCATTTTAAATTCTCTGCTACCATTAAAATGATTTAAAGTGACTATTGATTCTTTTTCACACTGTTAGAGTTTATAGACTCTTTCAGTCATTATAAATGACAATTCCCTCCTGAATGACCTCCTGTAAACAGCATCGGCCATTAATTCATTGTAAGCTGTAACTTTTGCAGCCCTAATCCAAATTATTCACGGTTCTGTCACTGCTATGTTATACAAACATGCAGCACATGTCAGCTCCATAAATCTCAATGCCATGTCTGGAGCAGAGAATTATCTGAACACGGACAGAAAACAAGCAGAGCCTTTTAGCTGTTGGAGCAATATTGATTTGATTTGCTTCCTATACGGGTAAATTTATAGATGTATGCCGTCTTCTCCGGAGAGTGATATTAGTTTCCCTGAGGAGGAAAGGATCCTGTCTGAGCGAGGCGTGAAGAATTGGCTCCAGACTGAGCAGCAGCGTGGGCCCCTTTGTGAATGTATAACATGTTATTAAAGCAGAGAAAGTTGTTACAGGACTGTTTCTCTTGAAGGTAACCCAAAAGCTATCCAGTTCTGTGGTCGCAGGAACAAAATTTATTTCTCACATTTCTCGGCGCACGGCGGCAGCTGACGACACTAAAACCGCGTCTTACTTTCTCTGCCCTCTCGCTTCTTTTCTGCTTCACTCTTTAAACTGCTACCTCAGCTACTCAGTTTATAAACACCACAGTTTCACTCGAGGAACAGTTTGTCCTGTAGGATCAGGCTGGAAGGAAATGTATTATTTTTAAGAGTAACTCTTTATGCATGCTTTAAAAAATGTAAATTATTGATGAATCTGGGAAGATGTTATTTCTTTGGTTGTGTTGATATATTTAGAGATATCCTGTCATAGGTGTGTTTGCACTACACTTCCTCAAGATCCCTGTTTAAAGTCAGCTGTGAGGTCTCTGCTAACATTTTACATGAATGAAGGTGTGCTCGACCAAATTATTTTACTATTTAATACCCTTAAAAGAAGAGAGAATAAAGTGATGTTTAATTTGGATAGGACAGTGGAGAGAGTCAGGAATCAGGGCAAAGAGAGAGAGAGAGAGAGAGAGAGAGAGAGAGAGAGAGAGAGAGAGAGAGAGAGTGGGGAATGACATGCGGAAAAGGAGCCACAGGTCGGACTTGAACCTGGGCCGCCCACTTGGAGGACTATAGCCTCCATGCATGAAGCTTAACCTAACCACTGGACCATCGATAATAAAGTGATGTATACAATAAAGCACAACAGTGTACTCAGAAGTGGATACGTAGCATGTTAGCAGGACCTTACAAAGTAAGACAAGAGTCAGAAAAGAATGAGTTACTGTCAGGATAAAGATAAAAGACCACGACAAAATGTGCAAGAACTGCATGCAGAGAGGACTGGTGATAAGAGATGAAAATGGTCAGAGGTTTAAAAGTAAAACATTTTTGGGGAAAATTTGTAATTCATATTTACAAATAACACAATAATACAAGCAAAAAGGCATCATTATACATAAATCCTCTTTCTTACATAGTGTATGCACATGTTTTACTTTCCTGCAGCTCTGTCATAGATATAAAAAACAGAAAACTGTAAATAATTCATCCAACACTCTTTCATATGTTTGCTATTTATATTTCTGTTAGTTATACATCAAAACACAAAGAAGTTCCTGTTTCCTGCAGCTTTGGAGGAATTTAGATGCATGCATCACATCCTTTAATTCCTATTTGTTAGCTTTTTAAGTCTCTTTACTGTGATTGTAGTGGCTTATAAATGCAAGTTATCTCAGTTTGTTTGATGTTATTGTCTTTAATGCAAAATGAATGCTTTAAATGTTGTATTTTTATGTTTTTATTATACCTTCATTCAGCACTTGAAATGTTTTGTGTCTGAAAGGTGATCTACAAATGAACTCACTCTGCCTGTATTTGGTCTTTAATAATTTCTATTGCAGATTGGTGTACTGGATAAGGATCCTTGTACACACATCCCATTTATATTTACAAATATACACATATTATATAAGCAAATATACACATTGCAAATACTCAGTTTTTCTCTCTAACATATTACAAAACTTCCCAGTCTGTCCAGAAGTGCACAGATCAGCTCTGGCAGTGAAGCTGATGCATCTGTGGAACAGGAAGTTCTTCCCAGCCTGATAACAAAGTTCAACATGTTCAATCAGACGGACTGAGGAGGTATAAGAGAGCTGAGCGGAGCTGTCAGAGCATTTCTGTGTCTGCAGACTAACACCATGATTCAGGCTCTGGTCCTCCTGCTGCTGCAGCTCGCATATGGTGAGTAGTACTGCTTACAAATGACTGGTACTACTTTATTTCTTTACTTCACACCCATATCAGCATGAAAACATAAGAAATATAACAAGACAACAACACAGTAACAACATTAATGTGTTTTATATCCAAGTAATCATCACATATTTGTACAGAAAATGGCACATTTTTCCATGAAAGGTTGGAACATGATAAGAAGCAAACACACTACAAGCGAGCGGCTTGCAGTTGCTTTCAAAAGCTCTATTTTAACACCATCTGTGCATAAATATCTGTGCCAAAATAATGACTTGTGCATACAGTCTACAACACTGGCACTGCACGTCATCACCATCACACAGGTCATTCCTGATTATTTACCCCAGATGTACTTTGCCCACCATAATAAGCATTTGATTTGTGCTAAGAATCAGGCACTAAATTCATCGTGTGTTTGTAGTTTTCGGGTGTGGCACACCTGCTGTAAAGCCTGACACCAGCAGGGTGGTGAACGGAGAGGATGCTCGCCCCCACAGCTGGCCCTGGCAGGTACTTTACCCCTCATACTGAAACTTTCCTCTTATTTAAACATATTTTATAATAATTCTTGTGTCTCTCTCAGATCTCCCTGCAGGTGAAGCACGGCAGCCGCTACCATCACACCTGTGGAGGGACTCTGATTGGACCCCGCTGGGTGCTGACGGCTGGACACTGCATCTGGTGACTAACACTAAGACGAGATAGATACTGTGTGATTTATTGAAGCAAGTGCAAAAAATGTGACATGCAATGTAAGGCAGGCCCAGAAGAGATTCATGAATGAACCTGAGGGTAACTGAGTGAGTGTGTTACAGGCCTGGAGATGTGTACCGTGTGGTCCTGGGAGAGCACAGCATGAGTCTGCAGGAAGGCACCGAGCAGATCAGAGATGTTCTGCGTATCGTCGTGCATCCACAGTGGGACATCGACTTTGTGTCTGACGGGTGAGTGTATTTTTAGTTGAAAACTGTTTGTTAATGTATGCCTGTAAACACAGAACTGAGGAAGTAAAAGCAAAAGTAAATAAAATGTTGGTTACCTCTTGATAATATCAATAAAGAACATGAAAACTCTCTGAATGATTGATGATCACTTCTAGTAACTCACTCATATTTATGTGTATCTTGAATTATTCCCCTCAGAAATGATATGGCTCTGCTGAAGCTGGATAAAAGCCCCATCATGAACGACAGCGTCGGTGTAGCTTGTCTCCCTCAGGCTGGAGAGATCCCTGCTCACGGAGAATCGTGCTACATCTCCGGCTGGGGAAACCTTTACTGTAAAGTCCCCGCTCTTTCCTCCTCTGCTCCCTCCCTGATTCTACATGTTAAGCCCTGGTGTCCTCGTCTTTTGCCTTTGCAGTACTCATTGCAGACCACCGCAGGGGGTCTGTAGTTTAGAATATTAATGTTATCGCTGGCAGGTGGAAAATGTGGCCTAGAAAAGTTTCAACATAAATTTTGAACAGTTGATGACTCAGAAGCTGCAAAATCGGCGGTCCCTCAGAAATGAAGTTAGTTTTCAAGAGTAGTAGGAGCAATCCCAGTTAAAATTCAGTATTTACACTACAGTTACTGATGAGTAATGTCAACGCAGCTGTCAGTAAACACCTTAGTTTGTACGTCCTTTTCTATTCCCGGATCAAAATTGAGTGGAGGAAGATAACATACTATGTGAAGCACCAATCTCAGGTATTTTTTTACTTTGCATGAGATTTTTATTTTAAAGGGTTCTTACATCTGTACTCTAGTACAGTTACATTACTCTTCGTAATGCACTGATTTTTCATATACAGTATATAATAAGTGACTCTCTAATTGAAACTACATTTCATTAACAATTAAGATATGCTTCTTCACAAGCTGAACAATCATAGTGCTGAACATTAATTTATTTCTTATCATGACCTAATGATTCAGCTTTTCTTCACCTGTTTTTAATTTTACTTACGGCCCATTCAAATGCAGGAAATTCACTTCAGAAGAAAAATGGTCATCTTTCAAAGACTGTGTATGAGTGATAACATAGTCTTGTTTGTGAAACCAGTGCCAAAGTGACTTTAATCTGCTTTCTTGCTAATGGCCAGTAGGGGGAGACACCACTGGTTGTAAAAAGGACTCAGAGTGTAAAGCCCCCTTCACACAAACACTTCTCAAAATGTTGAGACGTATTTAGTCTGAGGCTGACATTTTTACAGATTGCCTTTTGACACATGTCCCTCACAGTGAGAGATTTTCCCTGTCAGACAGGAAAAGAGTATGAAGCAGCCTTATAACATGCAAAAAGATGCTCTAAAAATCAAGATGGTACAAAAACTTTTTTAAGGTGAAATGTGGCGTGTTTCCTGATCTCTGTCTGGCATACATGATGTTTTTGTGTGTTACAGTATGGATCACCTCTCTCCTTTGTGTATCTCAGCTCATGGTCCCATGCCCGATAAGCTGCAGCAGGCCCTGCTTCCTGTGGTCCAGTACAGCGTGTGCAGCCGCAGCGACTGGTGGGGCATCAACGTCAAACCCAGCATGATCTGTGCAGGAGGAGACATCGTGGCTGGATGCAACGTGCGTGAAAAAAGGGAACTCATACCTGTCAGATCTGAACAGAACCTGCTGTGTGCGAGGTCAGACACTTTTAACTGTGTTCCTTTGCGTCTCTTAGGGAGACTCCGGCGGTCCACTCAACTGTCTGGGTAAGGATGGCAGGTGGTACGTTCAGGGCGTCACCAGCTTCGTCTCCTCTCGTACCTGCAATGAAGTGAAGAAGCCGACCGTGTTCACCCGCATCTCCGCCTTCACAGACTGGCTCAGTGAGGTGAGTTACTCTGCACATGAGCTCCCAGTGAACTGCAGTAACACCTTATATGAGCATGCTTCTGTCTGCAGACACTCAGAAATGATCTGCACTGGAATATCTCTGATTAACAAAGCACTTCATGTTTTCTCTGCAGGTGATGCTGAAATACTGAGAGTCTACTCCAAACCAACTCATCAACTCTGGAATATAATGAGCTCCAAAGTTTATCTGTTAGTTTTTTTCAGTTTCATGTTAAACACAGATCAAAATGTCTGCCATTAATGTAAGAATCTAAAAGAAAGAATCATGTTATTTCAATCATTGTCCCACAGTAAAATGAACCTTTGTGTGTCTTTCATCACTTTACAACTGGCTGTAAATTATTCACACTGCATTTAGTCAGCGCCACATCTGCATGGATAGTAAGTTACTTAGTACATATTCCTGGTTAGTGTACTTAAGTTCAGATTTTTAGGTACCTTTTTTATGGTTTAATTTGGACTTTAAACATCTGCATGTTTGCACTTTTTTTCTGGTATGGGAATAATTTTTTTTTTTTTCATCATTGCACACAGCCTTTACAACATCATGGTTAATTTCAACCTTCGTGAATGAGACAAAAACACATCAGAAAGATGATTCTTTGGTGTAGCCGTAATTCCATATCATACATGAAGGATGTTAATTGATGATGAAAAAAAACGTTTGAGACGTGAAAAACCTAAGAGAAACTGCAAAGAGAAACATCCGATCAATGTGATGTGCAAAGTTATTGTTCATTATTCTCAGTATATTGTTTTGAATTTAAATTGTACTTAAAAGGATTCAGTTAAAATTATTCCCAAATAGTACCTGCAAATTAGAAACAGCCACTGTAGAAATGTCCTCTGGACTGCAACCCATGTCTTTTACACAGTGAGGATTTTTCAGAGCCTTCAGTTTTCATTCTACTACAGTAAAGAAGTTGTAAAAGTGCCTCCTCTTTTAACGCTAGTCTTTTTGTATTTGAATAGCCTGCTCTGCTATTCAGCATCATTTTTATGTTTCAACGAATCCAAACCATAGTTGTTTACGAAAAAGCATCAAGAATCAAACTAAATCATTCCTGTCTTTAAAAAGAGGAGAGTAAAGGTCCTCCTGCTGTGTGATCAGAGGAGTGTGTGAGGAATGGCTGCCCATCAGTGTGTGCAGAGGACTTATGAGTTAGTCTCTCCCATCAATCATCACCAAGGTCGTCTGAGTGTCTGCACCTGTGTCTGATCCAGACAGGAGGGCAGCAGCTCTCACGTCAGATAAACTGCAGCCGTAGGTTACCTTGATACACGACTTCAGCAGACTATGCATCAGATCGCAGCAGCAAACTGAAACACTTTTGATGAATGCACATCCAGTTAGTGACAAAGAACGGATCTCATTTAGCAATATGACAACTTGCAGTCAAAAGTATGCTTTGTTTGAACCTGTCATTGTTAAGACAGCGTCTACATTAAACTTCAGAGGGAAGAATTGAAC
Organism: Tautogolabrus adspersus; assembly: GCA_020745685.1. Taxonomy (NCBI): domain Eukaryota; kingdom Metazoa; phylum Chordata; class Actinopteri; order Labriformes; family Labridae; genus Tautogolabrus; species Tautogolabrus adspersus. The sequence goes on from CM036536.1 coordinate 24,245,000, forward strand.
TTAAGTATAGACATTTTGCAATGTACTAAATCTGCTGTAACTCTGGGTCTCAAAAAGTTATCATCAGACATTAAGGAAACATGCTATGTTGAAGTGTTGGCTTCTCTGACAACAATGCAGCAGCAAGTATGTCCTCGTTCTTTTTTTCGATTCCAGTGCAGAATGGTTTGTTTTTGTTTGGCCAGAGAAGGTGGGTGGTTTTACGGCGAACTGATTCGCTTGACTCAGCATTTTTCTAATAAGCTTCCACGACCAGAAACGTGGTGAAAGTAGGATAAATATTGGTGAAATTATATTATGATTTTGAAAAAGGCAGAGATGTTAGAATGCAGAAAGGTTTCAAGGCCGATGCAGAGCTGGCTAAACACTGAAGCTTCATGGCAACCTGCGTGCGCCTCGACTCTGGGGAGGGGGGCGGGGGGATACAGCTCTCTTTAATGTTTTGAATTTGGACTGCAGTACACATTTTAAATACTAAGTGTCAGAGTTACATATTGCTCCTTTAAAATGAAAACAGATGTGTTTTTTGTTGTAAACATGGGCCCTTCTTTTTCACATTTTGGGATCTAAATGACGAATAGGAACAAAACTTTGGCTGCTGGATGGCTACATTGTTCTGTGCGATAAACCTGCCTGATCAAAGTTGGTCAACTTGAAATGATTTGTTTAGCGCTGACAGGCTCAGATTGTTGTTCTCAGTATCTGACAGCATTTCTTAGGAAATAACCCTTTCGTGGTTAGTCATACTTTTTTACCCAGAAACATCTGTTACATGGTTCTCCTTAAGCAGGCCAGACTCATTTTACAAAAGAACAATTTTCTTCCAAAAACATGGGAGTTGTTGGTCTACCTTTGCCTCATGTATCAGCTGTTTGACTTTTGTGTATAAAATTATAATTTGAGATGTAACGCCACAAAAAATAGGTTAACAAATAACAGAGTTCCTTATAAAGTATATTCTTAGTTTCTTTCCATCCTTTCTAATATTCTTTCTTTACCTCGATCTATAAACTGTTATCAGTTGTCCTAACAGATTCAGAAACTCAAAATTAAACACTGAGGCTCTCCTCTAATCTACACTCAGTCAATACTTTTGACTTTTACTGACCTTGACATCTGCATGTGACACACGTTTCATCTTTGGTACTGATTCATGGATTACAGGAGAGATTCAGCAGTTTTAGAGAATCAAGTGAGTGTTGATATGAGTGTTGATATCCCTTTTATATTCTTATAACATACTGTCTTAATGTGTAAAGTTTAAACATGACCTAAAACCTTCAAACCCTGTGATTTTCATCTGTCCCCATCTGCTGGTTCATGTGTGAACGTGCTCAGAGCTGACGGCATCACAGCAGCTCCATCCAGTGGACGGACAGAGAGAGAGAGAAAGTGAGAGAGAAACTACCATGACTGCTGTGGTCTTCAAAACAGACATGTGACAATGTAACGTCTGCTTTGACCTCTCAGGCTTCGTCTGTGAGCTCTGTCTTCATAACTGATGTAGTTGGGTCATATGGAGACGTTTAGGGGTTACAACAGTAGAAACTAATCTGTAGTTTTAGTTTCAGTAAATATTCAACACTGCACTGACTCATCCACATTCAAATCATTACTCAAGACTTACCTTTTCAAACGAGCTTTTAATGTATGATTGTGATGTGTGTCTTCATGTATGACTCATATGTTGTTTTCTATATGTGTAATGTCTCAATGTTTGTTAGTTTGTTTACTTTGTTGTCTTGATCTTTGTTTCTTTTTTAATCGAATGCGCAGTGTCTTTCCGTTCCTGAAATGCGCTTTATAAATAAAATGTATTATTATTATTTTCATTGCTTAGAGTAATGTTGCCTTTGCAATAAATCAACTCAAATATAACAGAAACATTTTTACCTGATGAATAATGACATCATTGTGAGCTAATACTCTCCAGCATGTTTTCTGAGTATTACTGCTTGTGCTGCAGAGTTTGTCCTTAAATGCACACACAGATTATAGAATAGTTAATGATTATATCCTCACTGTGTCAGTGTCTCATGAGGTCACGAGACCCTCTGACTCACTGCTCCACCTTTTGTGCTTCAGAACAGATAAAAACTGTTGGTAACATTCAGGTCATCACGGGCTGAGGGCAGAGCGCCTCAAGCACACGTCTGTCATATATCCACTATAATGCAATACGTTTAAATAAATAAATAAGTTTGTAGCCTGCATGTGTAGTCTGATGCAGCTGCCTCTGATAAGATGATTTTAAAATAAAGCACTAGAGTCTGTGTTGATGTGTCCAGGTGGAGGCAGCACGCTCACACTTCAGGAAACATGAACATATTCATGCAGAACACAGAGAGGAGCTTAGTTACACTCTTAAAATTAACCAAACTTTTAAGTAATGTCTTCTGTCTTTCCGTTGTTTCAGCACAACAAAAAAGGGGTTTTCTGTGCTGCTCAGGGTCAAGGTGCTCAAGGTCATTGAGCAGCAGTGTGAGGGATTATTTGAGCCAAGGACGCCACTGTTCATTAGTGCAGCTGGTGAGTATTTCTGACATAACACACAAAAAAACAACTGAAATACATGTATTAGATGTAACATGCAAGCACAATATTCTGATTTCTGTTTAAAATTATATTAAATGGTTGAATTATCATTTGCATACAAAAGGATACAAGAACAGCAGTAATGAATCAAAAGCATCTGTGGATTTTTAAATCATCCAGCCTTGAGCACAAACTATGAGGTAAAGTTCTTCATTACTATAAACAAAGCCATTCACAACACTTGCTAGCGAGCTTCTCTGTGGCACAGGACAGATACAGTACATGTAAAAACACATACACTAACCTACTGTTAGCTCACAAAGCTAACGAACAATATTAATGCAGCATGTTCACACAGCCCTCTCATTCATCCTCCTCATCATACCCGTGTCACCAAGATGTCCTCCACAGCCTTAGCATTTAGCCACTGCCTTGATGAGATGACATGACATCTTCCACTCTCCCTCATTTATTTTGTGATAAAAGTAAAAAGGTTCATAATCAGCTAATTAAGTTCATTTAAAAAAATGCACAAAGAAAAGCAAACCTTTCAAATATTGTAGTTACACCTGAAGAATTTGTTCGTATAATTTACGTATGTTAAAGCCACTGGTGACCCAATTCCTAAAAAGCTTTAAAAGTATGTAATTTGGGGTTGTCGTACATATAGGGTAGCATCAAAATGCTATCAGAAATTAGCTTCAATCCAAATTTTGATACATTGTCTTTTAAGATTCTGAAAACTTTCCTTGTATTGGGTTTGAATTAGGCGTCCTTCAATCAGTCAATCGATCATACCAAGCATCGTTAGCAGGCCAAGTATTGGCCGCTGCATGTATTGAGTGATGAAAGGAGTTCTCTATATTTGGATATGAAGTGCAGTGCAGGTCGTTGACCAGCTAGCTTAAGCCGATGGTGTTTAGTGTCATTTATGGTAGAAGTTTTGTAATTGTAAAGAGCTGGAAACAGTCTTGAGATAAAGATAACAATCTAAATGTGATTGGCCACGCCCACACAGACTTAAGAAAGTTTCTAATTAGCAAAACAAGCTACTTTTGAACAAGGTTTTTCAGAGTCGTTGATTTAAACGTCCTTTATAAATTCTTTGTTATTGGAGGATTATTTTTTCTTTTAAGGACATATCAAAAGAGACAATTAATGTTAACTCACATGATGAACAGACATCCAATGATATGAACCAAACAATAAAACTGTACACATCAAATGTCATCTGTCATCATCACCAGCATCATTGAAGGTCATTACATAAATATTAGGCCCTGATAACCTTTCAGTCCTTTCGCCATTTGCCCCATCTGATATTGTTTTTACTGGCGTATAATTATTACTGCTTGTTCTTTAGATAACTGACACAAACTTTCTATCACATCCAAGTCCAGTGTGTGGCCGCTCATTCTGACCGTCCTCGAAGATTCAACCAGTTAGGGCGAGATCTTCCAGCTTTTACAGTTTTATGGTTTTATGGATTACAGCTCAGCCTGCTCAGAGTCGTACTGCAGGCTGGCCCCTGGCTGTAACAAGAGGGCAAACAGTTTGACCCCCAGTGGACTGTGCCAGCATGGCAGGAGGCTGCCATGAACTCAGTTACCCTGAAGGCAATGATTGACTTTGATACCTTTCCAATCCTTATAAGAAAAACAAAGCCTTTAAGATGAGTATAAAAGGCAGAGGAAAACAAAGCTTAGAACACGGAGGAGTGGAAATATGAATATGAACGGGGTCTTCCATGTTGGTTGAATCAGAAAAGTATACATTAATAATCCACCTGTGCTTGGTTACAGGAATAGCGGCAGTAATTTGATTGGTGTGTGGGTGGAGGACAATGAAAGCAGCATTCCAAAGGTTACTGTAAATCTCAGCTGATCTTTGCCATCATATGCGGGTCTCCAGGAGTCACATGGGGAAAAAGTTGCACCAAATCTAATGGGTTAGTCAATAAATAACCAAGGGAACTGTAAAATAAAGCATGCTTAAGATGCTTCTCCATACTGCAAGTCGCTGTGAACGGCCAGTGTCATGCTCTCATCGTGTGAAGAGAGAGAGAGAGGGATGGGGGGTAAGAACAAAAATCACTGCTGTAATCAAAAACTGATCACACATGATATTACATCAGGAGCTCAGCCTCTGGGCGTCGACACAAAATAAATCAATAACGTAGAACCTCAATTATTTATAAATGTTTTAATTATTAATTTGGTGCTGAATGTGGCTTTTGTGTTGCTCTGCGTGATAATTAAAGGCTGAATGTTATCCTTCTCAAAAGCAGTTGTGCAATATTTGCAGAATGAATGAAGATGAAATGGTGATTTACTACTTTAAACAGACTGTTTATCCCTCAAAGTGCTTTATATGTATTCTAAAAAAAGACATGTGCATTTTTATGTGGTAAAACATTCAGAGTTAAAATGTATGATATGAAGAAGGTCAGAAAAATCTGCTGTGATTTGAATTCCATCCTCAATTCCTAAAAAAATTGGGACATTGTTGAAAGGAAATTAAGGATGAGGTGCTTTGAAAAACATTAATAATAGCACCAAGACAACATATCAAATATATACAGGATTAAGAGGAACATAAGCTGCCAAATTGACAACTTCTTTTTAGGGTGGGCCGTTCTTATTAAAGACAAAACACATTCTGGACTTGTTACGACAGCATCGTTCTGTGGTTAAAGAGTCTGCGTGATAAAGTTGACTTCCTGGAGTCCTGACATGTCACAATTATTTGGCGACACTTGTAAACTGTTGCACTGCAAGTACTGAAATCTAAACAAATCCAATTGTCTAATTTCTAGAAAAAAACGAACATCTAATGACTCTTAATATAGCGTAAGCAACATCTACCTGATAAGTCCAGAGAAACATCTTATTTCCGGATATAAAACACAAAACAGGCCTGACTGAATCACTTGAAAAATAGTACAAATGTGCCAAAGGGGCAAGAAAATGTTCACTTTTGTGTGTCATGACATAAGATGTATAAACACATTTTGAAATTACATCTAATTTCAAGATATTTAACAAGTGCAGTTTGTTTTGCCCCATTGGCATTTTTTGTGTTGTATATCATGAAGTTGAATGTTTATCTGGACCTGTTAAGTGAATGTGCCTTAAATTCAGTGTAATGAGATATTTTTTACTAGAAATGAGACAAATACACTTGCTTTTTCTGCAGTGGACAGCTGAAATAACACATCAAAATAATGGAAACCCCTTTTTTTGGGGCGGCTGTGGCTCAGTTGGTAGAATTGGTCCAGTCGGAAGGTCAGGGGTTCGATCTCCGGCTCCTGCAGTCACAAGTCCAATTTGTCCTCCAAGACACCTAACCCAGAGTTGCTCCCGCTGCTTCGTCAGCGGCATATGAATAAGTATGGATGGGATAGGTTACTTCTGAAGGTCACTTTACATAGCAACCTCTGCTATCAGAGTGTGAATATGTAGGTGTGACCTGCGGTGTTAAAGCGATTTATTTATTTTTTTAAAAATGTTTTACCTTTATTTAACCAGGTAATTAACCCATTGAGATCAAGATCTCTTTCACAAGGGTGATCTGGCCAAAAGGGCAGCAGCACACATCATAGTAAACATTACATGATAAAGTTTACAAACAATAATTTAAGAGAAAACCTCAATTTCAATGTGCAAATTGGTTTAGGAAGGAAGAAAGGTTGCTGAAACAAGACGTTTCCTCGCTTTGAGGGAAAAGCAGATTTATTTCTATAATAAAATCCCAACTTCACCTTGACTTTAGAGGCCAGTTTGGAAATATGAGCTTTAAAGGAAAGCTCACAATCAAGAATAAATCCCAAGTACTTGTAGCTTTTGACAAGTTAAAATCAAAGGGACATTTGTTGTTACTCCACTTGAATGTGAAAACATCATGAGCTTTGTGTTCTCAGTGTTTATCATCAACTTTAGTTCCCTCAGACGAGACTGGACAACATTGAATGCTGACTGCAGAAACTCAAAAGCTTGTGATGTTGAACAACAATAGATGATGGTGTCATCAGCATAAAAGTGATACATGGCATTTGACAGATTTTCACACAGATTATTGATATAAATGGAAAGTAAAATAGGTCCTAGTATCGAAACTTGTGGCACCCCCTTTGAGATTTCTAAAAAGGAAGAGGTGGATCCTCCCATTTGCACGCATTGCATTCTATTTGACAGATAGTTGCCAAACCAGGAGGCTGCTTGCTTTGATAAGCCAGTTTGATGGAGGATCTTGATTAATAATTTGTGATCAACTGTATCAAATGCCTTTGACAGATCGATTAAAAGAGCTACACACATTTTTTTTTTACAATTAATTGTTTCAATAATGTCATTTAAAACCTTAAGAGCAGCTGTAACAGTGCTATGTTCTAAGCAATGTCTTACATGTATTTAGATACATGTAAGACACTGTTAGATTGATTTGAGTAGTCAGAAGATGCTCATGCTCCTGTCCATTTACCATTCTATCAAAAATAACAGAAACTGGTCTCCCTGTCCCAACTTTCTTGAAACGTGTTCCTGGCATCAAATCAAAAATGGGCATTTAATTTTCCTAAAACAATGGAATTTCTCAGTTTCATTTTTTCATTATGTTGTCTTTGTGCTATTTTAATCATATATAGGGTGACAATGTTTTGCAAATCCTCAATCAATCATCAAGTTTTTTTACATTTACATTTTACACAACGTCCCACCTTTCAGTTAAAGAGCTTGTACATTACATTCAGACATCTCACCATAGCTTAGATATACAGCAGTCTACACTGTACTGTATGTCAGGAGGCTTTGTCTGCTTGAAGGGTGTCAAAATTAGAGGTACACATAGGAACTAAAATCATAATAAAACAAACGCTTGATCATTTTAACAAAGGTCATATGTAGTGTTGTAGTACGCAAAATTGGTTTTGAGACCTCTTTTGAAGGTCTTGGTCTCGTCTCGAAATTAAAAGCATTTTTTACTCTGTCTTGGCAAACTCCAGATTTTAAATCAAGACGAGTGTAGACCACCACTGATAGGCTATTTTGCTACATCATTACTGTGATTATGAAGGAAAACACCCTTTTGTAAAAGAACAAATAACTTCACTTCATTTATAATCTGATTTTTATCCCCCGATTACGTTGCAGAATTTCCGGTTTTCCCGTCTAAGTGAGGGACATGCCCGCTGCACACAAGATGATGACTTTTTATTGATATTTATGGTCTTAGTCTTGTCTCAGTCTCGCCCGGCCTTGGTCTAAGTCCCGACTCGGTCGATCCCTAAATGTCTTGGTCTTGTCTCGGTCTTGGAGCACTCTGGTCTCGCGAATTTCTTGGTCTCGTTTAGTGTGGTCTTGACTACAGCACTAGTCTTTTGTAAGAACAAATGTGTGTAGGCATAAACACAGTTGACGTAAACACAGCATTTGATTGGCTTTGTTTTTGTGTTTAATACATCAGATTAGTTATGACAATGGTTTGATGTTTTACTGGAGATATTTTACTCTCATTTAATGACACAGTTTATTTTTTCATGTATTTAGAAACATGTTAGTATCATGTACATCATGTATTTGTAGATACCTTTAATTATTAGGCGTTTTCCTTGTAGGTGGAGTTGTTTTGATGAATACTGTGTACCCGATGGTCCCTGAGCTGCTGTGATATCATTTGCTGTAATTGGGTGTAATGATTGTTGGTCATGAGCTGTTGTTACGAAGCGGGATGATACACACTTTAGATCACCTGGGAGTCATGCTAGCTCTTAAGGCTAATAAGAATAATAAAGACTTTATTTTCTGTTTTATTAAGAGGACTGCTATGTGTTTTTTATTTGTGAGCCGGCTCTGTATGTGATAAAAGGTTCGGAGGCAGAGTGTGACAGTCTGTTCAAACATGCAGCTAAGAGCCTAAAAACCCTTTTACACCACGCAGGGATCAAACTGCGGGGAGTATTTCACACATTAAACTAACTCTGGTGACCAAAGTAGATTAAAAAGCATCACTTGGGACTGTTAAAGCTGCCTTTGGAGGCTATTTTCAGAGAGTGAAGTCACTGGAGAATTTCTCAAAGAAAGCATCATCTCTTAAGTACAGGAATGGGAGGATTTCTTACAGGAACTGTCATGCAGGTCCCACTTTTACTGTAAAATCATCCACTGATCTCAGAACTGTAACGAGAGTGATTCTTTCCAATCAAACACATATGAATCATCAAAACATCTGAACCTATTC